>JAABKJ010004389.1:0-24432 GCA_011634705.1 Andricus grossulariae
TATATATATATATATAAGTTGAAGCACGTGTGAAAAAGCATGGAATAAAATGCCAACCTCACACAGACACACAGACACACGAACACAGGCACTTGCGAGATGGATGCAGAAAGCTGTCAACCTTGGGTCGCTTCGTGTTCTCAAAACACACGAGAGTTTCGCCTTCCTGTCGTTGTGATTTCCTCATGTCCTGTGACCACACATCTCACGGTTGTGAGACGTGGCCATGAATGGGATTTACCGCGGTCCTACTGTGAGCCGATGTCATTGTTTAGATGACAGTTGTTCCCAGTGGGACCGTGCGGTGGTTGCTAACCTTTAGTTTTTAATTATATATCGGGACTGGTAGGTGGACGGATCGACTCTTGCCCTTAAAGGAGAAGGTTACATGACACGACTGCATACCTCCGGTTAAGGGAATATTTAAGCGGAGAGCCTACTCTATCGCAGTGAGAACAAGCCGGCCTGCAGAATATACAAATTAAAATGTATTCAAAAATGGCCCATATATTTATTTATTTTAATTTAAAAAAAGTAAGGTACCTATTACCAAGTTTCTGGTTTAATCGTGGGGAACTATTGTTGAAATATTTCAGAATTCACTATACAAGTTGATAGCTTATTTTTAATGCTGCTTTTATATAGTGACAATTTATTTAACAAGTTGATGTCACTGATCAAACGCGCCGTGGTGCTGTTCACTGCATAATCGCGTCGTGTAGTTGTATGCAAAGGAAACATCAAATTAGACTTCTTACCTCGTTTTTTTGTTGCAGAACCGTCTTTAAAGGTTGTTGGTCGATGTCCATCGGAAGAAGAGCAAAATATCTGCCTAACGCAAGCAACGGATTGCAAAAACGATTTTGAATGCCAGGAATCTAATAAGCGTTGTTGCAAAACAGCGTGCGGTTTCAGATGCCTTACAGCAGAGCTGACAGGATGTGAACATTTTGCACTTGCTGCCATCAGGATATCAAGAGCACTTGGCTCCATTAAGCCTATACAAATGGTACCGAAATGTAATAATGAGACTGGGGAATTCGAGAAAATACAATGTGACTCTCAAGAGAATTCCTGTTGGTGTGTTGATGAATTTGGGGATGAAATAGTCGGGACACGTGCAGCAGACAAAAATTCAGTGGATTGCAGTAACCCTAGATCCTGTCCCACTCACAGTTGCCGCATGCTGTGTCCTCTAGGATTCGAGGTGAGATCATAATATTTTTATGAACCTTTAAAAAAAGCTAATACGCTAACAGACCGATGGAGATGGGGGAATGAGTGAACCTTGAAACGAGCCACCGACGTATATAAATGGACTGCTGAGTATACTAACTCGGTGGAAACGCGAATCGCAATTAGAACGTGAAAGGAGATTGTAATGCGGAATCTACCTTTTTCTGTCAAACTATATTCACGGAGAACGTTTGCATTCATATTTGCCCCATTGCGTCAGTAGTCTATTTCTATATGTCGATGATACATCCAAAGGAGGGCCCTAGGATTTTCGAGATGACTCTTTTTACTGAACGCCAACGCGTATGTTTCATGATTTTCAACTATCTTCATGACCGAAATTAACATATAAGTTTCATTTTACGGACAGGCGTCGACGGAATTTTAACAACATTTTAGACACGAAGCAAGCTATAACTTCTACTCTACGTGTACCAGGTGAATTACTTTCAACCAAGTACATAACTTGATGTTATATTATATTATAATCATGGGTTAAGTTTTAAACAGTCCGATCCGACTTTCCGACATTTGCTGTAGAAGCTGTTGTCGCTTACGAGTTCCACTTGATTCCCCCTGTTCCACAAAAGCATCGCGTCTTATAAGGAAACTAATAATTTATTAAAAATAACAATGTTCCAAATTAGATTCCCAATATATACCGGCTATACGCGGTCAAAAAGCAGTAAGCGCATTTTTTTCAAAATTGAGTTAAGCACGTTACCAGATGTCATTAACCATAAATAATACTTATACAGCCTGCTGAAAGTAAAAAGATAGAGAACCTATCTTTTTGAATAATTTTGAATCTTCATGATAGAAAGAGATAGAGAAAGTGTATCCCATTCTATCTCTCTGTCAATCAAAATTCCGGTCTATCTTTTTCAATCCCCTCTTCTCTATCTCATCCTAGCCTTTCTCCAGCCACGTGAATATTTTGTTATCTCTCTGTCAATCTAAATTCCCAAATATTTTTTTTTATCTCCTCTTTTCTACCTTATCCTATCCTTTATCTATCCACGTCAATATTTTTCTGTCTCTCAAGTAATCTAAATTCCCATCTATGTTTTCAATCTCCTCTTCCCCATCTCATCGTATCATACATCTATCAACGTCTATCTTTTTCTATCTTTTTTTCAATCTAAATTTACGCAACGTTTCTTTCTGGTACGTGGCTAACGTCGAGTTAATTTTTGTAATAAAGTTCCTAATTTTTCGATGGATTCCCTGATTTTAAGGGATAGAAAATGATAAAAGTACTTAATTGTAGAAAATAAAAAGAGGTGGACAAAGATTCAAATTTATATCAAAGTTATTACGGCATATAGAGAAAGAGATTAAAAAAGATTTAAATTCGTAATAGATAGATAGACTAAGGGATAGAGAAATATAAGAGTCCTCGATCGTCAAAGGTGGAGATAGGGATAGTAAAATATTCAGGTGGCGGATAAGAAGAGATAGCGTTTCAGGGATGCAAAGTGACCCATTGAGATAAAAGGAGAGATAGAATAGTTTTATCTTTTTTCATCCCCCGATTTCTATCTTCTTCAACCTTTCCACTTCCAGCAGGGTAAAACCTTCAGGTCGATGTGGACAGATAAAGGATAGGTTGAGATACAGAAGAGAGAATTGAAAATTAGATACTTAAATGATAGACGGGAATTTCGATTAACAGAGATGGAAAAAGATTGACATAAATAGATACAGGGTGGGATGAGATAGAGACTAGAGCATGGAAAAAGATGGATATGAATTTAGATTGAAAAATAGATAGAAAAAGATAAACAGAAATTTAGATAAGGGATAGGATAAGATACACGGAGAAAAACGGATGCTCAAAGTTAGAGGGCCAAAATTTAGAGAGCCAGTCCGTTCTTTTAGATGGTCTAAAGAGCAATCCAGAATTTTTTTGACATAGTCGGAGAGGCTTTCATTTTATGACCAGTCTGACTTTTATAATAAGGCCAGACTCCCTATCAGGGATAAGCTAGGTATCCTTTCGGGATGGCCAATACGATCATCCTCATTTCTACTATCCACGGAAGAGCAAATCACCCATCGCGGAGGGCCTTCCTGATTAGTTTCCGTTGGCGTGTTTATTTAAAATGATTGAATGTGTAAGTCAAATGTTCACAACAAATATTAAATGTAAAGTGCATAAGTATATTAGGAATAATTGTACATTCATATTTAGGATAAAAAAATTTGTTTCTTTACAATTAAAATCAATCATTTATTTTTAAGAAGAAAATCAAATAAATACTTAAATTTCACTTTATAAGTCTTCCTTGTGAGCAAGGAATTATTTTTAATAACTTAACTCTTATTATTTGCTGTACATAATTTCTTTTGACATTTGATCATTTCAAATAAGCGTGCCAACCTTAAGGGGATCTATCAGCGTCATAAAATGGATTTCCAGTTTCTGGCCGCACGGTTGAATATTTTTGTCTGATATTTTGCATACCTCATCTACTGTTGGATTGGGGGTTTCGCGGATGCCACTCTCGTCAACATGGACATCGCAAAACGACTAGGTGATCGCCTCGAGCGAGTCAACATCGGCGTGGCCGGTGTGTCCGGTTCTACCCTCGACTCGGCCCGTCTACGCACCCGCCACCACCTCTGGGACACGATTTTTAACCGCTCGCTTCGTTTTGAGGCCTATGGTCTTCAACACACCGGAATCATCACTCCATCCCTGCCCCTGCCCACCGGGGCAGTAGACTGCTCCCAAGGTCTTAAGGTGGGCGATCCTAGGTTCGACACTTCGGGGGCAGGGGGGGGGGGGGAACATCATCCTTGGTGCCAACATCAATGGGCGGCTCCTTCTTTCCGGCGCCCTGCACCGAAAGCAGCTGCATGCATCCAGATTCCGTGCCACGAGAGACTAGTCGAGCTCGTGCATCGCTTCTGGTCACTGGAGGAGGTACCGCGGGCCCCCCCGATTGTCAACGGCCGATGCTGAGCGTGAACGCTTGTTTACCGAGGGAGATACCCGCGAGCCGAGCGGACGATACATCATTGCACTTCCTCTCAAGGCAGAAGGGGCCTCTCGTCTGGGGGAGAGCCTAATCGACGTTCAGGTAGCGTTGGCCGCATGCGGATGCAGCCTCAACGACGTAATGTATGTCGGCCCCAGGCTCCAGAATGACCTTGCAGTCGTGGTCACCCGCTGGAGAACTCGATGAATAGCCTACTGCGCTGACGTCAGGATGATGTTCCGACAGATCCGGGTCAGACCCCAGGACATACACTTCCAGCGGATCCTATGGAGCCCGACCCCCGAAATCCCAGCAACTCACTACGTTCTCCTCACGGTCACCTATGGAGAGACCAGTGCACCGTACCTCGCATTGCGGACACTGAAGAAACTCTGCCAAGACGAAGGTGCTAATCTTCCCGAGCCCGTCGACGCAGACGACAGGGATCCATACGTAGACGACTTTCTCAGCGGCGCAGACGACCTCGAGTCCGCGCGACCAACTCGTCACACTACTCAAAGCTGATGGCTTCAATCTCAAGAAGTGAGTGTCGAATAGCCCCGAACTACTCGAGGACATCGCCCCAGAGGACAGACTTCGGCCGAGCTGACTCGAATCTTCGACCCAGCCGGGTGGTTCGCTCCAGTCACGGTGGTTGCTAAGATGCTGATCCAAGACTTGTGGCGAGCCAAACTCGACTCGGACACGCGCGTGCCTGAGCCCTGGGCCCTCAAGTGGCTCGCGTTCCAGAAGACGATGAAGGAAGTGGAAAAGATCATCATCCCATGTTGGATTCGGCAGCACCAATCACAGCGGATCGAGCTGCATGCCTTCGCGGATGAGAGTCGTCGAGCAACAGTCGCAGCACTGTACTCCAGAACTAGCGACCACGACGGAGGAAACGCCACGAGCTGCCTCCTCTGGGCAAGAACTGTTTCTTGTGAATTTTACGTAGATACAGTTACTGCAAATCTCTCTCACAAACATCCGAAGCAGTTTCAGTGCACAAAAAATTATTTTTCAGGATAAAGTTTTATATTTACTTATTTAATTTGGTTACAAAATCAACTACTGTTTTCTTTGAAATCACATAATTAAGCATATATCACTTTTCCAAATATCTACATAATTTCAGATAATGAAGGAAGAAACAAATTCCAAATTTTTGCAAAAAAATGTTTACAACATTTACTATTGTTGATGTTTCATAAAAGTTGTGACTAAAAGTCACTCTCACTATAATTTAAAGCATATTCATCCTAAAACAAATATTTTTCAACAAAAATTACACTATGTGGTTGTTTGTTAATCTCATTTTTTGATAGCAATTAAAATAGACAATAATCGAATTATTTGCATTCTGGGAATACTATTGCATCGATTTAAGATGATTTTCATTAGATGCGAACCACTATTGGAGAGTAAATAGTGATTTTGTGAAAAATCTCGATTTTGTCATACTTCAAGTAAGCATATAATAAATAAAACAATGAAAATGCAACAATCTCTGACTAAGGTGCTCTTGGAAATTCAGCGCTCTTCAATTTAAAAAAGATAATTGCAGATTGGGGCAAAATTGAAGGCTGTAGACCTTTTGAACGAAAAATATACGTTTCCTCCCATAGCGCAGTGCATCTTGGCATACTATCGTGTGCACTTCAAAATTTCTATTATTACTGCAAATATTAACCGATTTCCATGAATCTTTTTTTTCACTTCCTTGAAATTATATGAATAAACTATTTCTGCTAATTAAAATTGAATCACGCGATGCTATCATAATTTCAGTTTTTTTAACCGGCCTGCATCTCATGGCAATGAAAGGGTGATTCGTTTCGGGTAGTCCGAAGCGCTCCCGAGTCTCTACTCGCGCTTCAAGGAGTCTGCCTCGTAAATTTGACGGGGCTCTATTAGCTAGGTCTCGAAAATACACACCCAGCTAGTATTGAGCATCACTGCATTTTTTTTAATTGTTCTTTTCTTTTTGTTTGTGACGTCAAATATAAACATTTTTTCAAAAAACCGAGACTTCACAACAAAAAAGACCAATATTTAGATGAGGTATGCAAAATATTAGACAAAAATATTCAAAAGTGCGGCCCAAAACTAGAAATCCATTTTACAACGCTGATAAATCCTCTTAACTAATCCGGTTGTCGACGCGATGCATGCAGTGATGGATTCGTGGAGAGTGAAGTGCATAAGAATTCTCAACGTCAAATTTGATGCTTCCAATTTTCAGCATTCATTGATGATGCAGAAAGTAACGAGATGTCGGATATTGGTTTCTGAATTCACTTCAATGTTTGAAATATTACAATTCTATGTGAAACTGTGCCGTGTCCTTAGCCTCTCGTGCCCCTGGCATCCAAAGTGAAAATGATTAAGGCCCTTGAAGCTTCTGACATTTCCGATGATGATGCAACACGGCTGATTATTGATTCGAAGGATGTTCCGAATTTCGTTCAGAAAGGGATTGAAGAGTTCATTACAGTCATGTCTGGAAAATTAGATTTACAAAAAGCTGACTTTTTTTGGACATTCGAACAAAACTGGGTGTGAGAGCAGAGAAATTCGAAAAGTGAAAAAGTAAGGGCCACCCTGATATACATATTATGATTTAATATCCAAATTTTCAATATCACACCTGAACTTACTTTCACCTTCCTCTGTGCTATCTTCATCCTCCTTTATTCTTTCATGTTTTCCTTTGCTCTTGTCCAAATTCGAATTAAAATCCAAATCTTCGTAATATATTTGTTCATCATGTGGCTCTATGAAATCTTGGTCATGAAATTCGAATGAATCGAATCAAATTATCTCCCTGCCATGTTCATAAGGCTCAATGATATTGTCTCTAACATATAGATCCATTTCCATGGCATTTATATGCTGTAGATCAGGCTTCATGGGATATGTGCCACATAGATCAGGATGTATGAGATTTCTGCGATATAGATCAGGCTCCATTGGATTTATGTGATGTAGATCAGGTTCCATGTCATGTCTGGGATGTCTAGCAGTTACATGTTCTTCACCGTTGATTGGGCGTTTAGAATCTCGTACACGTTCTTCTACAACTTTCAATGCATTCTGCACCTCTGAGTCGAATTGCGCTTGATTGAGTTGTGGAATACCACGACATTGCTTCAGTGCAGCTACAAAAGGCAGAGCAACTAGTATTCTTAAAAAATTTTAATCCCTAATTATCATGAAAAAATATAATTATTCCAAACAGTTGACAGTGAAAAAATCTCCAGTTAAAAATATTTCAAATTGTGCCATTTGAAATTATAAGTCATACGAATTGAATAATTATTATTTGGAGGCCTTCTAACATAATTTTCGAACTGAGTTTATGTACAATTGAAAGTTTCAAAATCGAATAAATTTACGTTTAAGGCAATTAAAAGACGATAGACTGAAACGCACTGATAATTTTCAACTATTACAACTTTCAATTTGAAATTGTACATGGTTGAGTGATTAAAATAGTTTTACTTTTATATTTTCAATCTCAAATTATTCTACTGTGCACATTTTCAATTTAATTAATTCACTATTAAATTTTAATTCGTGCAGTTCTTAATATTACAATTAAAAATTTTATATTTCATAAAAAAATTTACATTTAAAGCTAACAATTTTGATATTTGCAATCGGAAATTTATCACAATTAATTTTTTTTTTAAATGTTGCCCCTACGAATTTGAAAAAAAAAGAACTGTGCCCAGTTTGGGCCATGAAAGTGCAGTGATGAATGATATATCAATCGATAGGGGGACGTTTACTGAGTACGAAAATGGATGTTTTAATTCACTCCTGGAAGTCCCATAGAAGAGGGGATTCTAAAACTCATCCGGCTCTCGCTCCTCATCGGAGCTTTCTAGCACGATAAAAATGCCCATGACTGCCCTCGATGGCGTAAGCGTTTCATTTTCAAGGTATTGAGCGTATCCTAGGTACCAAATAATATTCATTATATGCGCACAATACCCCACCGCGCCGAACTTTTGGTCCTATATGGACGCCCTACAATCCTAACCATGTCTCATAACTGCACTTCGATGGCCCAAGTTCCATAAAAAAATGGGCTTAGTTCTTTTTAATTTTGAAGGATTCAATTCTGAATTATATTACATTTCTCACACTTCTAGTTGAAAGTTGTTCCATTTATAGAATACTACGCTGAAATTCTAAAATTTTTAGTTTCTTTATTTAAAAAATTATTTGGTAGTTTCACATTAAGTTCTTCTGTTTAAAACGTTTTTAATCACAATTTCCCGGGTTTTTCTTGTGATATGTTTGTTTCAATTTCTTACGTTATTATCATTTAAGAAAGTAATAAAAGACGGTAGGAAAGTGCACGAAAATAATATTCTCTTATCAGGATCGGTATGATTTTACCAAGAGGACTGGTTTACTCGTATGATAAGTTTTAAAGAAAATACCTTGAAATGAAAAGTCAAAACATCACGTGTATCAGAAAAATGAGGGGCTGATAGCAAAAGCGGACTACAAAAAGAGTCGGAGCAAAAGCGGGTTGATTATTTCTCAGCGCAAGAACGAATTAGCCCACGCGGTACGAGCAAAAACGAGTTGAAGATTTAACTCGTTTTTGTCCATAGCGCGTGGACTAACCCATTTTTGCCCGCACTCATATTTCGATTCGGTTCAACTGCAAATTTTAATCTTGAAGAAACAAATGTATATTCCTAAAGTACATTGATGCTGAATTGATGCTTGAAAAGTTAGATTGGAAAATTATATTATATTTAAAATAATTAGTGATAATTATAAAAAAAATTCATTTCATTTTTAATACGCATAATATTTTGCAAATGAATTATCAATACCATGGGGAACTAGAAGTGATTGGGTTCCCATTGCGTGGAATTGGAAAACTAAAATAGCAATAATTGCACGAAAATTGTTTCAAGGGGATTGGCTGCGATTCATCATATGATTCGCACTAAATATCAACAATTTATAGATAAACAGAGTTTCTATATTGATCTCATGAAAATTATTGCATTTTTTTATTTTATAAACAACTGTTATGAGCCATTATCGACATCAGCTATTTATGATGTAATAAATAAAGTTTTTCCTATGAAATTGACACCAATGACACCTTGTTATCATATATTTCGTCAGTTAATAACAATTGATGCTTATATAAATAAACCTTATCAACAAATGCACTGTTGGGCTATTTTCCGACGCACTAGCTCGGTTCTTTCAACGCAATCAAATGTTATTAACTGAATTATAAACCTTTACGGATACTTCAATGACAATCGACAGTTATTATTTTTGAGAACAATTTTTTTAACAAATTTTTATTATTTCATGTATTTATGTACTAAAAAGTTCCACTTTTCGCCCAGGAATTAACAGCCAATTTATTTATCAACAATTTATTGCTATTAATCAATAACAATTAATGCTTGTTTGATAAAAATTATTAACAGCTGCATTTTCTGGATATTTTCAACAATAGTTCATCGTTATCCAAGTTTCTTAAAAAGTTACAAAATTAATTATTAACAGTTGATCAAGTTAATAAATAAAGTTTAATTGATAGAAAATAGCCGGGTCATTAATTCTTTCATTGAGTTTGTTTAAAGAATCATAAATTTTAATTATTGGTTATATGAAATCGTCGATGAATAATTAGCTATTAATTATTCCTCAAAGAGAAGCGACATTTTTTGTTTATAAATAGGGCATTATTTCGCAACTCAAAAAAAAAGTTCTCTGCCCGAAGTGGAACTTGGTCAAAGTCTATTAATAATAAATTATTAAAATAATATAAAAACAATATTAAGATAATTATAAATTATAAAATTCATGAATAATTTTTTCGAGTTTTACTTCTTCTATTCGGTGATAGGAAATTTTTTGTTTTGCAGTTTTCATAGGCTTTTGTATGCCCTTTCCATTGATCAGAAACATTTTTTGAAATAAATAGTATTTTGCCTTCAAAATTAAAAGCCAAAAACTATTTTTTTGTGTGGTAAAACGCATGTTTTGTCATATTTTTATTTCAAATGAAAGTTTAAGTTTCTGCTTTAAGATTTTTGAGGTTAAATAGTAGGAATTTTTATTTTCATTAATAAAATAAGATATGAATTTAGATATTAGAGGTGGCGCAGGCCTCATGAAGTTTAACACGTATTTCCCATAAGAAAAAAATACGTTTTTGTAAATTTGATTCAGAATCCTCAATATTAGCTTAATCGAGTTGAAACTCAACAACTCAACAACAACTAAAAAAAAACCCGTAAGTGAAAAAATGGGTTTTGCGAGTTTTTGGCACTAATTATGATTTTTTGCGGTTTTTTCAATGCAAATTGTTTCTGATACATAAAACACTACTTTATACTGATAATTAGATGTTCACATAAAGTGTTTAAACAATTTATTATTGTTTTCAGCAATTTTCTTTTTCAATTTTCTTTTAGAATGGAGATAGAAAGTCGCGGTTTTATCGAAAATTTTCCACTTTTTATCCAGTTTTCGATTAGAAAGAGGCTCTAGTTGATTAATTTTAACAAACATAATTGTTCAAACAATTCATTATTATTGAGCAATAATTCATTCAAGTTAACAAAAGTAATTATTTAAACAATTTATTATTATTGTTAATAATATTATTTTTGCTTAGTGCTAGAAAGTTGCGGTTTTCTCTGAAACTTTGAACTATTTGTCTATTTTTCACTCGGAATGACTTAATAATTATTTTAATTGAGTAAAAATAATTATTTAAATAAATTATTATTGTTAATAACTTTCTTCATCTATATTAATGCCAGATAATTGCGGTTTTTTCTGAAATTTTTAACTTTTTGCCCACTTTTAACTTAGTGAGGTAATAATTAATGCAAATTATTAAAAATAGTTGTTTGAACAATTTATTATTGTTAATAACTATCTTCTCTTAGATAAGTGCTAGAAAGTTGTGGATTTTCTGAAATTTTTAACTTTGCTTTGCCTTTTTAGTTATGAACAATAATAAATAAGCATCAGAGAGAAAAATATTCCAAACAATCTTTTTCTTTTTCGTCAATATATTTTTCTTGGGGGGAGGGGGGCTGATATAAAAATATGTTCATTTCCAAATTTTTCTTTTACGCTTTGCAATAAACTTCTTGTTGTAATTTAAAAGAAAACTTTTACAAGTTGCTTTAAATTACAAAAATGGACTTCTGTACTGTCTTTAGTTCTAATGAAGATATTAGAGCGATTCAAACTTCAAACTGTAACGGATATGCTCTGTAATTATTTACAATCTCCCGGAAGGATGTGCTTGTTTAATTTTTGGTTAAAATCGCGATATTTTCGGAGATTTTTGTTGTTGGAAAGTAAGTGTTAGTAACCAGCGGGGGTGTATTTTTTTTTGCTGCCAGTCAAAAGAAGCATCAATGCCTGGGCAAAAATTCGGAAGCACGGGTCAAAGAAAGGCATCAGCGGTCGGCAGCAAAAAAAGGTACCCCCGCTGCTTTCTGACACTTGTTTTCTAACAATAAAAAATGTCTAAAAATATCGTGATTTTCACCAAAAATAAAACAATCACATCCTTCCGGGATATTGTAAATAATTATAGAGCCTATCTGTTACAGTTTGAAGTTTGAATCGCTTTAATATCTTCATTAGAACTGAAGATAGTATAGTTGTACATTTTTGTAATTTTGAGCAACAATTTTTATTATTTCACGAAGTCACCTGCAATTTGTTCACAAATGTTTTCCTCATATTTATGATTTTCTTCCCAAATTTTTGCCATTGCTTCTTGTATAAGAAATAATTATCTGAACTTGACTCTTCTTGAATGTGCCCGAAATTCCTGACTTTTTTCACTTTTTGAAATGACTATTTGCTTGTTTCTCTAGCATTTTTGAGCGGAATTGTTGAGCCTCAAAGGCAGATGCGTATAATTTTCTCGCCGATAGTAGTTTAGTTGACGACTTTGATTATCATACTAAATTTCTCCCAAAACACGGAGAAACCTTCTGCTGCACTATTTGTAAGAAATCACACTACATTTAACTGTTTGTACTTTTCATTGGAGGGACAGAAGCTAACTGTTGTAGTATTTACTACTTTAAGTAGTAATTTGTAACTATTAGGAGGATTACAAAATTTATTGGAATAGAACCTAAAAATATTCCATTTGTATCTGCAGAAGATTGCAGTATTTACAAAGAACTATAGAAACGTCGAGATGACGTCACAGAGTAATAATATTGCTCAATTGTAAGAGCCGAATTCACGTGAACAGCTTGAAGGTTATTTATTATGAAAAAAAAAATTATGATTTATTGCTTCCTTATAGATAAACATTAATTTAATGAGTAAAAAATGCCGTAAAATTTGATATGGAGGGTTCTGCATGACATCCTGTTTCATCTATTAATTTAAGGGTTATGCATGACATCCTGTTTTATCTATTAATTTGAGTAATTGCTTCCTTATGGGTAATACGTTTAATGAAAAACGCCTGCCTTTATTTATTTAGTGCACAAATAGCTCGTAAAAAACGTTATTCTGCAGTCTAGAGCATTCTACAACTTTAGGATAAAGAGGCAGACATATTATTAGATATCATGAAACTTACATTACAGAATTCGAGAATGTTCTACATCTGTATTGGTTCATGTCTGTGCTAAGATTCTAGAATATTTTTGATTACGTCATGAATGGATACTGTGCAATTGTAATAAACGAATATTATGTGTTTCTAGATGTATCGATTATGATTTAGAATCTTCTAGAACTTAAAGATGAAGAGGAAGATATAATTAACATTAAAATAAAAAAATATTCGAAGTCAATCGAATAATATAGGTAAGAAAGTATCTAAGGCATTTCTTATGGTAGTTCGGTTCGTGTTCATGCTAAGTTTTTAGAATATTCTTGATGACGTTACCAAATTGTGCCACGCATTTTTGTGAAACGAATTTTGCGTAAACAACTTCAAGGTTATTTAGGATTTTATTGACGTATTACATTTTTACGTAGCAAAACGTTGTATCCTCAATGTGTGGATTATAATGATATTCTAGAATTTTATTGCATCATATAATACAATAGTGTGCAGCAGTTTCCAAAAAATTTGTTAGAGGAGGGGGGTAAGTGTCTATAAAAGAGGCAAGCTCTTCTATTTCATCAGTTTGTTGTCAGATGTCAAATCAAGAAGTTATTATTGATGTCAAATCTGGAAGAAAAGCAGCAAGAGCTAAAAAGTCGTTTAACCCTCAAGCGCTCGTGCCTTTCGGAGTCTCACTATCACTCGCGCTGCGGCGAACGGCCGCGGCACGCTTTTCTATTCCGAGACCTATATCTCGAAAACTATAAAAGCTACAAAAACGTGGTTGGTTCCGTTCAATTCAACGATAAATTTGCATGTGAAAACCATGAACATAAACACAAAATATGTACTTATACTCATTAAAAACAATACAAGTATGTATGCAAATATTATCAACTGAAGGATGCAGGGAAATAACAAGAGATTGCTAAAGTTTTGGAGCTAATCCGGAAAAATTGAGAGCGGTTACAGAGTTCCCTATCCCAAAAAGCGCAACTCATATAAAATCTTTCCTAGGGCTTTCAGGGTACTATCGAAAATTCATAAAAAATTATTCAACTATTGCAAAACCTCTTACAGAACTCACTAAAACTTCAAATCCTTTCATCTGGACGTCGAAGTGGCAGAAAGCGTTCGATAAATTAAAAAATTCCCTGTGCAGTGCACCAGTCTTACGATATCCAGATTTTGAAAGAAATTTCGTCTTGACCACTGATGCCTCGAATGTGGGACTTGGAGCAATTTTGTCTCAAGACGGCCATCCCTGTTGTTATATATCTCGCACCCTTAATGATGCGGAACTCAATTATACGACTACCGAAAAAGAGTTGTTAGCAATCGTCTGGGCAATTAAAAGATTGAGACAATATCTATTAGGCCACAAATTTACAATACTTACCGATCATCAGGCATTGACATGGTTATTTAATGTGAAAGATCCCTCCTCCAGGTTATTTCGTTGGAGACACAAAATTGCGGAATATGAGTACAAAATTGAATACAAAAAAGGATGCGAGAATACCGCTGCTGACGCATTATCACGTATTCATCCTGTCCATGATGGGTCCACTAGCACAGGTGCTAATGAAACCGAGGTGGATTTGGAAGCCGAATTGCCAGATATAGAGATATTAAATGCACAAAGTGAGCGTGATTTGAGCACTCCAATACCACTTTTTGAAAATCTAACAGTGATCCCAGAAACCTACGCAGACAGTCCATCTACTACACTGAATGAAAACACGCCTGATATACTGCCACTAACACCAATAGGAGAATCCGATACGACACCCGAAACACCAGCGGATCATCAATTATATCAAGAGTATTATCAATGGTTCTCTAATCGGACAGATACTCGAGAATCAGAAAAACCTAATGCGAATGGTAAATTGTGGAAAAGATTTTCAAAAAGGCCAAGTAATGATTCAAATATTGAAATTCTGCCTCCTTACGCAGAAAAGAATTGGCTGAAGATTTTAGACCACACTGCTCAGTCGACAGTGTCAAAGAAATTCACCATATTAAGGATGCATTTTAACGATCCGACTATTACATCCTCGGAACGCGTGAAGCTCAAAATCTTAATTGCATTTATTAGTTTTAAATACCCTCCTTTAAAAATTCACACGTGTCACAACGCTACCACAGAATTAACTCAGGAAGAAAGAGAGAAGATCATGAAAGAGAGTCATGGATCAATGATGGCTCAAAACTTCGGTGAGAATAAATCTGTTCGAAGAGCCAGAATTTGGAACATGGATAAATATGGAAAACGATGTTGTGGATCATATAAAGAAATGCCATACCTGTCAAACACAGAAACTGAATAGGATCAAGAGACGCTCAGAAGCGATTATACCAGATACCTTAGTGGAGCCTAATGACAAGATTGCGATGAATGTATTTGGTCCATTGCCTCCTTGCATCCTTTCGAACATTTTATTTATGTATTTCGATCAACGAAACATATCTTAACAGATCAAGGTCAAAACTTAGCTTCTGAGGTAATGCAAAATTTCTAGAATCTCTTTAGACTTCAACAAGTCAAGAGAACAGCTCTTCACACTCAAAGTAATGGCGCTTTAGAGCGTACCCACAGTATCATCAAGGATCTAATTAGAACAGCGATGAGTGACCTTCATACCGAATGGGACAGGAATCTCAAGTTTATTTATGTGGCCTATAACACCATGGTCCATGAAGGAACTGGATTCAGTCCTTCCGAATTAACTTTTGGAAGAAATGCTAACATCCTTTCTATACTGGCCACCACGCCTAGCCTGAAATATCCAGATTTATTGAAACTTTGGCAAGAAAGACATGAAAGATACGTCAGAAAAGCTCTTGAAAGAATCAGAAAATATAAGGAAAAATACAAACGGGTACAAGACGCAAGGATAGTATTACCTCAAAAATTATTCGATCCGGGAGACTTGGTATTGATTGAAAATACTGAGCAAAACCAACTTAGTCGCGGTTGGAAGGGACCCGCTCTAGTTTTAAAAGCTCTCTCTCACAACAATTACGAAATAGTTTTTAACAATGCAACATTTGTTATCCATTCAGACAGACTTAATGCTTATAACCATTAATTTCCAGATATATCATGTTGATGCTTTGGACTCTACTAGTTCTCAGATTCACACGAGGAGATAGCATCACCAAGTATCTTTCTGGTACTACCATTTATGCCGAGAATTTAAGAACCACGAAACTTTATCATCAAACGTGGAAGTTCGTAATGGCAATTGACACTACGGGAATAGATGCTCGTTTACTGCAAATTCTGGAAAACTATAAAAAATCCTCTAAGCTTTGCACTAATTGTATGTAGGAATTCGAGTTGAGAGCATTGAAAACTCGAATAAGTAGACTTGAGGATTTGAGGGTGACGTTGAATTAGGTAATGGGTTTTATTTGTTATGAGAGAGGTATACTAAACATTGTTCAATATCAAAAATCCTGTTTGGGACACTTGACGAGGATGATATGAATTTAATACATGAAGACTTTGATAAGCTCTACTCTGACAACAGGATCACGTCAGAAACCTTAAGTTTCCAGACTCGAATTCTAAAATCCTGGTTTACTCAGTGAACATTCAGAAAGCTTAGTGAAAGAATTTAACAGTATTATCAATAGTACAAACACTAACAAAAAGAATCTCGCTGTAGCCAATATTATCATACTTTGCAATATCACTATAGCAGATTTGAGCGAGGATTTACATATATTAGTTACCGCAATGAATGACGGGAAGCATAGAATTATGCACCCACAAATCCTGACACCTGCCATTTTAATGTTAGAACTTCAGAAAATTGAGAATGACTCGAACGAAGAATACCCTGTTAAACTCATCTTACAAAATTATCAACACGGTGACATCTTCGAGATCTCAAATAGTATCGTCAACAAAAAATTGATATACTTACTTAAAGTACCTGTCTTAGAACATAAATATCGACAAACCCTACATTTAATCCCAATTCCTATCCATCATGGTAGCGGTTTCCTAGCACCAGTTCCCACTCATGAAATCATTCTTGTGAACCCTGAGAAAAGTGTTAATGTACCAAGTGACTGGTTAGCCATACAACAATGTAAAAATCTTGATGAAATTAGTATTTGTAAACGCATTGAACTTACATATTTGATCAGCGAAATACAAAATTGCGAAACTAGCATAATTAAAAATTTACATTAATTAATTTCGAACACAATTTGGCAATTCTCAGCATTCAAAATATCTGAACTAGCTTTCATACCGTTACAAGATCATAATCGGCATATTATTATTCCAAAACGCAAAGTAGAGTTAAGCACACTCTGTGGATCACTAAGTCAAAAAACAGAAATAGCAGAGCCTAGTTTGCTTTATAGTAACTCTGATTGTGTGATACAAACGCCGAAATCAATTTCAAAAGTGCGAAAATTTCTCGAACAGAAGGTCGACATCCAATTCAAGAAAAATGTATCTTATTCCATCGCGAAATCTGACTTTTAACTCCTAGGGCTACAATTACCACTTGCAAACGAATCTCTTCATCATGAAAATCTAAAAGCACTTAGAGAGAACCTAAAGTTAATGGAAACATCACTTCAAAGTATAACAAATCATCGTAGAACTAGAAATTGGGTAGAAACAGGAACTGATTTTCTTACTTATCTAGGGTACGTATCTATAGGAATAATTACTATATGTAGTATATACAAAACAGGTTTCTTCTCACTAGTTTATAAGTGGATACCTGCAACCTTGTGTATAGAATTATTCTGTGGTAAAATTAGCATTAACGCAACTGCAGTGGTTCATTATGCTGCAGTTACTACGTGTTGACGATAAGGTAGTGATTCCAAAAACTGTTCAATTGAGAATTTAGAGACTAAGTTTAATCTAAGTCGGAGGGTATGACGAATCCACACTACTTTAATATTATGTATATGCCTATTACTATTCTCAAAACTACTACATTGCATGTTATTCTACGACACTGTATTTTACACAAGAAACAGATGATTTCCTACGTTTGACAGGAAAACCGAGCACCAAGTGCAGGGCGTCGCCGAGCCCCAAAAACCTGTTTTCCTGCTCAAAGGAAAAGCTCAGTTTCAAGCCAACCGTACTACGTCTCGGGTGCGATTTGTGCTCACTTTAATTTTTCTGAATAAAATACAAAGATTTATCCACGGAAAATATTTTGTAATAAATTAATTTGTTTGCGATCATTAATCCCATCACATATACATGAATCTCGTAGGGGTGAATTATAAAATCGACTGTGTGCTGATCATATGAGTTTATGAGTCTTATCACTGACTTATTTATTACTTATTACTTATTATACATTCAAGTTTGATACAATTTCAAAAATTCGTAGTAGCATTTAAAGTGGTTCAAGTAGGTACGCACTTTCGATTTTTTAAATATCCCGAAAAATATATTTTATTTAGCGATCGTAGAAACTAGGCGACACAAAATTGAAAATTCTGCTTTGAAATATATAAAATTGAATGAGTGTTAAATTCTTTAGGCTCCAAATGACTTAAAAATATACCTATCTGTTTACCTTTCTGTTTTATATATTCTATTATTATAACTGGCAAAATAAATGTTTAATTAGAACAAAATAACATACTAATAGAGTGGAGCTAAATCTTTGAAAGAATCAAAACATAGTCGTGTTTGATATCAAATTAATCAGTAACGGACAAACAAGTATAACATGTAATCATATTTGGACTCTAACTATTCATTAAAGGACGGTATTAGCATTAGCGCGTCAGAGTGGCAAAACGACGCTCCCGGAAGCTGTCCGCTCCGCTGGCGCACATCTGTCACGAAGTGCTGGAAAGACCAAGGAGACAACGGGGAAGGACGATACAAAATCTGGGCGCTTACAATTTGATATGCTAAGCATATTTTTCGTTAGATTTTGTCATGCCGGATCCGAATTCGGGCTTTCAATTAGCCGAGAACTTCCTGTTTCCGAGAAAAATGCAATTGAATTTTTTATGTTAAACCTTCATGGCATAAATGATTTCCAACTTTAGTAAATTTGACCATTCATTATATTCGAAGGTTTTGGAGTTGCTGAATTATAACTCAAAATCAGAATTTCAAACTTCCAAATATCGATTCCAATATGGTGGACCGAAGTTGGAAACCCGATCTGATGTGACTGAAAATTACCGTATGGAGATATTTCGATTTGCTGATTTCGAATCCAAAGTCAAAACGTCAAAATACAAGATGAAGAATATAATATGGTGGACTGAACTTGTGAAAATGAAACAGGTTAGATTAAAAAGTTCTACTCGCGGGAGTTTCAGGTCGGTGATTTCAAATCTGAAGTCTAAGTAAAAAAATATTGAATGCCGGATCCAAAGCGGACCAATATGAAATGTTTTATGTGAAAATGTACGTTATAAATTTGAACACCTGTACTAACTTGGCATTCATACAAAGTATTTCGATTATTGATTACCAGTTATAGATCATGAATCTGATATATGTATATGATGTGCTTCGACCTCATGCTAAAGTGATAAACGTATATGTGTCAATCACAGTAAACAACAAAGATTGAAATTAGTTGTGGGTAATTATTTCTTTTGATTTTCCAGGACAATACATGTATATTAAAAGACCTACACTTTTTTAAATATATCTTTTTCTGTGTCCATTTACAAGAAATGTTGAATAAATCTTCGGAGCAGATTTGTAATACCTTAGATTGAATTTCGGAAAAGCACGATTTGCGTCATTCAGAACTAATGATGGCATTTAGCTCATCAAGCTAGAAAAATCCACATCAAAAGCATGAAAATGGCGAGATCGCGACTTTGTTTGATATACAATTTTCTAGAATAGACCGAATTGGATCCGACATTTTGAATATTAAAAATTAAAGTTCAGATTTTAGATCAGTGACCTGAAAAACCCCGAGTAGCACTTTTTGATCAAATTTGTATCATTTTCATAAGTTCAGTCCACTATATTGAATCCTTCATCTTGTATTTTGACATTTTGACTTTGGATTCAAAACCAACAACCTGAAAAACCCCTGTACAGTAATTTTTGGTCATATCGAATCGGTTTTGCAAATTTGTTTCACCATATTGGATCCACAATTTAGGCTAAATTAAAGCTTGGAAACTCCTTTTTAAAACGAGATCGGACCATTCAATCAGGCACTCTTACTCTAATGGGCGAATGTGATGAATTATGATTATTATTTTAGGCATGGTATAAGTTCCCGCCGACTCTTGGCGCTACGTGTAACGGTGTGGTCCGTTAGCAAACTAAAATATACACAAACGACCTCTGGAGAGCGCGGCAATAGGCTTTTAATTCAAAATATAATAGTTATTTCTTATAATTGACCACGAGTTCAACTTCGATTGTTAAGACTTCTTTTCTATTACAAAATACAAAGAAAGAATCAAGTGCGTAATAACGGTTTCTTATTAGGCATGCAATCATATAAAACAAGTAAGAAAGTACTTAATGCAGTCAAATGTAATACAATACTCTCTCTCTCTCTCTCTCTCTTTCTTTCTATCTCAAAGTAAGGTTATGTTTGCCTAAACATCTACGCAGTACGAAATACTACGCAGTATACAATAATTGCGTCTTAACACGAAATTTTTTATTTAGTAGATGAGTCATAGGCCTAATTCTGGTATCATTAATGGCCTTTGGCGCCAGTCAGACCGGATGTAAAACGGACTTTGGACTTGTTTAGACTTTTTCATGTTTAGAAATGTCAATCATCGAATGACTCATTTTATGAGTCATTCGATCAAAGTTTTTTTTTCTCAAAATTCACTCAACTCCCTATGAGCTTCAAGATGCATGATTTATGCACTGAGCCATGAGCCAAAGCCGTTCAGCAGGATAAATTTATTGGCAGTTAGGAAATTAAAATTTGATTTTTTTTCTTCTGAATAACATTTTTATCTTAGTTTGAACAAACTACAATGTACTGAAAAACCTGGACTACTAATTAAACAAATTTACAATGTCTTCATAACCGTATTGTTCTAAAGAAAGGTTACATAATTGCAAATGGCAAATACCGTCTCCCAAAAATTATCAGAAAACACGAGATCATTGGAAACGTAGCGTTTCTTTACAAAGCCGTTGGGCAGGCGGCCGAGATCCGCGGCCTATATTTCAACAGCAGAAGTGAGAAAAGTGCATCAATTCATCTAGATGCCTTACTTCTTATTTCCATTCGGGTGTTGTGGTTTCGGTTTCGATTCCCTTGGAATCGAATAGCAGGGCCGATGACAAAGATGCCGGACGCGTCCTTGGGTTGCGGATAGAGGGACCCTGTACCAAGGGTTTCTACTGAATATAATTATAATAATGAATAGGCAGTTGCGAAAAATTTTTCAGGGATGGTCCGGAAGGAACAACCCCTAAGCGGAGGCGTCACAACCGTGCCGAAAGCTGAATGGCTCAGATTATGCAGCAAAGACGAGCACATTTCCGAGCTGCTCGTGCAAACAACAATCCTGCGAACAATCCACAGAAAAGTTTATATGCGGTTCAAAACGGTCGAACGCTTGGAGCACCTGACAATGTGTCACCAAACAGTGCCGATCACCCTAGATTTCCGGGCGTTGAAAATAATTCAGATGGAAACACGACAACGAACCGGCGAGGCGGCCACCTTGAGTGGATGAATCAATTTGACGATGATTTGCTGGACTTCTACGATGCCTGTCCGCGAAGGCTTTATGGCGCCTATGCACATTCTGTGGTGCTAGGAACACCCAGAGCTTCAGAACTTTTCGTATCAGTCTTTACAAAATCAAGCCGCCTACGTCATGAAGAATAAAATCGTACACGGAGTGCTTCCTCAACCACTATATGAGCAAGCCGCAGAAAAAGAGGAGAAAGCAACATTGAGACCAACCGCGGTAAGCAGGCACCTCCTGACCAAAAGACAGACCAAAAGACGCCTGCATCAACTGAAGAAGAAGATTGGATGGGCAAGACAAAATGCGTCCCCTGTTCAGTGTATGATTGACTACATAACATCTGGTAGACCGTTCACGGAAAGGGTTTGAAAGCTCGCCCAGGAACTGAGGACATACAATATATAATATAAGTATCATAAGACATCTTGACACTAGAGAGACCTGTACATACCTGAAGTTGCTGAACGTGTTAAACAGCGTATCTGCGACTAACATGCTTGCCTTTCCGGTATATTCATAAAAGTTTGCATATAAATTCCGAGATTATACATTTCACGCCATCAAGCCGGATGCGGACTTATGAATCTCCAATGTCTTCATAACCGAATTGATCTCAGTACAGCGTACATCGTTGCAAATGACAGAGACCGTCTTCGAAAAACGGTGAGAAAATACGAGATGATTGGCAAAGGAGTGTTTCTTTACAAAGCCGCGAAGCAGGCGGCCGAGACACTTGGTCTGAATTTTGACAACAGAAATGAGGAAAAAATCTAGATGCTTCACTTCTGAAAGCCGAAGTTAAGAAAACAGAGGTTAAAAATTTCCGCCAACAGCCACTTAACAAGAAAATGCATTGAAATGTTTGCAGAAATGTAGCAGATCAGTTCTTGTCAAAGGAGCAAACTTTTGCTTTCCTTCAATCATCGGGACTTAATTCAAGTACAGAGGGTTTTATTTTCGCATGCTAGCATGATTCCTTTTTCTCCTTAGTATACCGTGACTATGATTTTCGGACAGCAGTCTCCATTGCTCACTCAAGGCCTGACATCGATCGCCAAGGCTTCGACAAACGAACTACATGCGTGATCGAATTATCGGCTTCGGTCGACTACGACATCACTGCCAAGGAGAAGGAACAGGAGAAGAGGTATTGAGACTTTAAAATGGAGCTGTAATGACTGTACCCAAAATATTCGTTTAAAGTAATTGCCCTTGTTATCGGTGCTCTAGGAGGTGCGAAACTATCGCTGGTTCGTAACCTTAAAGCCATACCCGCGTACCAAAAGAATGCCAATGTACTTGCGAGATGGATACAGAAAGCTGTCATCCTTGGGTCGCTTTGTGTCCTCAAAATGCACAATGCGTCCTGTCATTGTAATTTTATCGTGCCCGTTGACCACCAAAAATCCCGCTTGTGAGGCGTGGCCATGGGTGTGATTTCCCGCGGTTCTACGAGGATTCGATGTCCTTTTCATATATGTCAGTTGATCCCAGCAATGGTTGTTTAAACCTTTTTTTAAATTATATATACTATATATATACTACTACTACTAATACTACTACCTGGGTCTGCTGATGCACTTAGGACGAAGTGTTGATGAACTGGATCTGTAAAATTCAATATAGGGATTTTAATTCAAGATTTTTTTTTAACGAACGCCAAAAGTTGGCTATTTGTCCGAATGTAATCACAATGTCAGTCAATGTTAACAAATACAAAACATTTGAAAAAAAGTAGGAGGGCAGGGTCGGAAAATTATAAATGTTACAAGCAAAGTATATAATCGGACAAGATATATTGTCCCTAGGCATTATATATGATGCCCGGCACGAGATAGGTGCAGTATATGAGTTTGATTTTGAATATAATGATGCAGTTAAAGAAGGGCATGATGAATTAAAGACTATATACAGAATTCAATACACATTAATTAGTTGTTTATGACAACATGGTACACTGCAATGACATTTTTATTGACAACCGTTGAAAAATCTTAAATAGCATCATCAATTTTCAACTTACAATTTTTGTCAGATGTTGACGGCTTTTTTCAATAAAAGATTATTAAATTTTGAAGAAATTAATGAGAAGCGATTTTCTAAAACATTATTTTAACCCATTCTTATTTAAAAGCAAAGCTGATTTTAATTTTCATTTTAAGAAGTCTTATTTTTTATGATTTTCAGATTTATAACAAAAGGTCAAAAGGCCAGTTATGATTAATTTGCGTATTTTAAAAACAAAAATGGTTCATCATACTACTTTCCATTGATAATTAGATGTTTACATAAATTATTTAAACAATCTATTATTGTTTTTAGACATTTTCTTTTAGTATAGGTTTGGAAAGTCGTGGTTTTTCACGAATTTTTTAACTTACACTCAGCACCTCGTTCTCAAGATTACATATAGTAGTGTCTAGTTATCAGAAGTTTCGAAACGTTCAGAGCTTTGAATGAAAAAAAAAATTCCCTTGGTGATACACCTGTTTGTTTGGATGCTCAGGTAACTTCATATATTGTTTTGTTGTGAAAGGCGGTTCGCACGTATAATTTTTTATCTTCCCAAATTTAATTCAAATTCACGTTATCTCGCAATGGGGAAGTCAAAAAAGAATAAGCGATCGAGGAGTAGATCGAGGAGTACGTACATCATAAGATGAACGATCCTCGGGGAAGAGAATAAAGCTAAGACTAGAGAGTCACGAAGGATAGTTATTTAACCTCACAGGCATGTTAACACAATCCGAAAAAATTTAGGAGACTTTTTTTACCGCCAGGTATGTAAAAAAAATTGAAACTCAATAAAATTTAAAAACTGCGAACAAGAAATTTTTGAAACCTTTTTCTCGAGCGCGGGTAACCAAGCTGCATGTCGATCGATTCCAAATTAATTATACTTTT
>JAABKJ010004390.1:0-24432 GCA_011634705.1 Andricus grossulariae
ATAAAAACGTGTAGGGTGTGAAGTAACTTGCCTTTCCCTTTTCCAGCTCAAAAAATTACCATTTCAGATCAAATTTCTATAAACATTTATAATTTATCGATGAAACAAAATTGACTAAAAATATCATAATTTTATAAATGTTTATTCATTAATTTATTTCTTCATTATACATGTTTAGTAATATTGTAATTTTTCGAGCTGAAAAAGAGGTAGTGTGTGAGGTAACTTGTCTTTCCCTTTTCCAGCTCGGAAAATTAATATTTTAGAACAAACAAATTTCTATAAACATTTGTAATTTATTAATGAAACAAAATTGATTAAAAACATAATTTTATAAATCTTCATTTATTAATTTATTTCTTCATTGTATTTTTTTATCAATGTTGTAATTTTTCGAGCTGGAAAAGGGGTAGGGTTTGAGGTAAATTACCTTTCCCTTTTCCAGCTCAAAAAATTACATGTTTTAATCAAACAAATTTCTATAAACATTTATAATTTATCAATGAAACAAAATTGATTTGAAACATTATAATTTTATAATATTTGACCTATTTTTTAATAATATTGTTCTTTTTTTAGCTGGAAAAGGAGTAGAGTATGAGTTAACTTACCTTTCCCTTTTCCAAGTCAAAAAGTTACCATTTTACATGAAAGTTTTATAAACAATTAAACATTTATAATTCAATAATTGTTTCGTTCTCAAATTGGTTTTGAAACAAAACAAAAAATTAAATATTACCAATTTTTTCAAACAAATATAAATGTGTAGAGTGTGACGTAAATTGCCTTTCCCTTTTTCAGCTCGAAAAATTACCATTTTAGATCAAAAAAATGTCTACACACATTTATAATTTATTGATGAAACAAAATTGATTTAAAATATCATAATTTAAAAATGTTTATTTATTAAATAATTTTCAATTATTTATATTACATTATTTTATTATGTTTTCATTATTTTTTAATAACATACTTGCCGTTCCCTTTTCCAGCTAGAAAAATTACCACTTTAAATTCAAAAAAATATCTATAATCATTTGTTATTCAATAAGGAAACAGAATTGATACAAAATATTATAATTTTATAATATTTTATTTATTTTTTTATTATAATTTCAAATAATAATGTTCTTTTTTGAGCTGGAAACGGGGTAGGGTATAAGGTAACTTACCTTTCCCTTTTCCAGCTCAAAATGTTACCATTTTAAATCAGTCAAATTTTTATATACATTTATAATTCATTCATGATTTTTTTTCGAAAAATACCAATGTTTTTGTAAAATGTTTATAAATGTGAAAATAAAGTGATTTTTTTTTATAACATCGCCGACAATAGAAATCATTTCAAATATTTAAAAAATCCATCAACATTTATGATTTATTAATAAAACAAAATTTATTGCACATATTATAATTTAAATGTTAACTATAAAATTTTTTAATTTGTACTATTCTAATATTTCAAATCAACCAATTGTTAAATATTGAAATAAATCAACAATTAGTCAAAGTTTTAAAATAATTAGAATATATTAATACTTAAGGTTAATTAAATCTTAGATAGATTCACATTTCCTTCAATAAAATACATTTTTCTTACATTATTTCGTTTTAAAATTTGGTTAAAAAAATTCTTCCAAAAAATGTGTTATGAAAATTTTTTTATTGTTTTTGTCTCCAACCATTTACTCAAAAATTCGGAAAAGTCTTTAAAGTAACCAATTACCTTTTAAACATACAATAGTTTACAGTAAAACTGCATAAAATCCGATTGATATTTCTAAAATCCATATTTCACTGGATTGATTGAACAAACTGAAATATAATTTTTCTTATTTTTATTTTACATTTAAATTTATCATTCTTGTACCCAAAAAAATGTGTAAAATACATCAATAATCTGATGGTTCATCGATCAGGGTGGACATTAAATGCAGTTTTACTTTATAAATTATATATATTTTACAATTTTTAAAATAATTAGACAATTAATTTTGCAAAAAATGTAAAATTTTTACATTTGTTATTATTATTTAATAGACCTTCTCAAGCGTTCTACCCCTGTCCTCCATCCAAACATGATGAGGAACAGCAATACTTCGATCCTTTCGACTACTTTAACACTGTTGTAAGAATAATTAATTTAAAAACTGCAACTATTCTGCATGATGCATTTACACGCTTTAAAATATTTTCTCCTAATTTCACAATGACTCAAATAAAATATGCAATACAATTTTTAATTGTTATGTTTGTTCAAAAATTTGAGCATGGATTGCTAATTCAAAAAACTGTTGTTTTCTTCAGAAAAAAACAGCGAAGCACCAAAAGTTTCTCTTACGGAAATTTAAATGTGAACAATCTGCAATTAATTTAAAATTATAAATTTATCTGAAAAAATTTACTGGTCAGTAAGAATATTTTTTCAAAATTTAGAATATACTTTTCATCTTGATTGAGATTCAAATTAAGGATCACCAGTTATCTCAAGTTTAAAAATGAGCATTGTTAACAACAGTTTATAAAATCCAGGAAATTATTCTCATTGTGTATTATAAATAACTTTTAAAAAAATATTTCAGGTTTATATGGTTTATTTAACTATGTTTTTTGTTTTCTATTTAGGTAAAAGTTGAAATTCTTATTCAATCCTAATATTCTAGGGTTCTACAAATCTCTTTGGTATGTTTTTATTCAACAAATTTCATTTAGGAAAAATATTATTCATGAAAATAAGAATCGTATAATTCCTAAATGAAAATTTTCAAATAAAAAATGTACCAAAGATATTTGTATAGAATTTTTCAATAAATAAAATGAACCATAAAACACTGAGACTGAACCAGAATTTCACCTTTTACCTAAGAGAAACTAAAAACATAAAACCCTGAATAACTATTGTTAAATGGACAATTTTTAATTTGAATATTATATTCTGAAGTTCACCTTCGGTTTTTTTCAAAATAAGTTACAATTAAGCATAAGGATATTTTTCTCAATTTTATAAATATTTTTTAACAAATCAATACATTCCAAGCATGCATCACGCAAGTTATGTAGCCTGCCGTCAAATCTAAAATTATATTCAATGCTGAAAATATTTTCTTAAAGCTTACCAGAAAATTTTAAAACCAAATTAGGTGCTTCGAAATTTGAGTGTATTTTTTAATTAAATTGCCATGAGAATGACATCTGGATAAGGACCATAAGTGAGAGAATGACATCTGGATAAAGACCATAAGTGAGAGAATGACATCTGGATAAGGACCATAAGTGAAATTTTTCAAGATGAACAAAAAAACGTGAAAAAAAGATTACTTTTGTACAAAAAGAGAGTATTATTTTTTTTTAGTTCAGTTTTGAAGCTACGAACTCGAATGTTTTGGAAAACGGTTAACTTTTAAACCCGAAAAGATGAATTTTCAACGAAAATGGTCATTTTAGACCAAGAAAAATTATTTTTAAACCAAATGGTTAAATTAAAATAAAAATAATATTACTTTTAAACCAAAAATTTTACTCACAACAAAACAGTTGAACTTTTAAGCAAAAGAGACGAATTTTTAACATAGCTGTGAATTCGTAATGAATGCACTACGAATGATTAATTTTTTACTCAAAATGAAATATTAGGATTTTCATTTAAAAAAATCAATTTTTAACAACAAAAAAAAAAAGATTTTTGAACAAAATAGTGAAATTTTCTACCAAAGAGATGAACTTTAAACTGAATTCATAAATTTTAAACAAAGAAATACAATTTTTCAGAATAAGCTCAAATTTCAATCAAGCAGTTAAATTTTTAATAAAAAAGATGAATTCTCAACGAAAAATGTAATATTTGGTATTTAAAACAAAAAGGATATAAATTTAAAATAAAAAAAGTTCAATTAAGCCAAAAAAGGTGAATTTTCAAGAAAAAATAATAGTTGATATTTCAACCAAAAAAGAGTTTAATTTGAAATCAAGAATAGTTGATTTAAAAAAAACAGATGAATTTCCAACAAAATAGTTGAATTTTCAACCAAGAAAAATTTTTCAGTCATGAGAAAAAATTAATTTTAACCAAATTATTGTATCTTCTTTCAAAATAATAGAATTTTCACCTCGAAACGAAAAATTTCCAACAAAAAAAAAGATTAATTTTTAAGCCAAAGGAGGAATTTTTCACAAAACAATTGAATTTTCAACCCTAAAATGTGAAATTTCAATAAAAAATTTTATTTTCAACCAAAATTGTTAATTCTCAACTAAACGCGATCAACTCACAACCAAAAATGGAATAGTTAAATATTCAGTAAAAAAAAATTTCAATCAAGAAAAACCAATTTTCAACAAAACAGTTACATTTTCAACCAAAAAGATAAATTCTCAATAAAAAATTTAATACTTTAATTTTCAACTGAAAACGATCAATATTTAACTAAAAATTTAACAATTCCATTTTTGGTTATATATTGATCGTTTTCAGTTGAAATTCAGTAAAAAAAATTAATTTTTAACAAAAAAGACACATTTTTGTCAAAATAGTTAAATCTTTAATCAATGAAATTAATTTTTATCAAAGTAGTTTAAATTTCTACAAATAGTTGAATTTTCATAAAAAAAAAAAATTCCAACAGAACAGTTGAATTTTTAAGCCAAAATGAAAATTTTCTACAAAACAGATGGATTTTTGACAGAAAATTAAATTTTTATACAAAAAAGTAAAATTTGTATACAAAAAAGTAAAATTTGTATACAAAAAAGTAAAATTTTGATCTAAAAACGATCAAATTTCAAACAAAAATAGAATACTTAAATATTCAATAAAAATAAAATTTGCAACCAAGGAAAACCTATTTTCAATAAAATGGTTAAATTTTAAACAAAAAAAGATGAAATCTCAATGAAAAATTTAATAGTTGAATTTTCAACTAAAAACGATAAATCTTCACTGAAAATGAAAGAGCTAAATTGGCAGTTACAACATTAAAATTTGAAATAAAAAAGATCAATTTTAAATAAAAAATTTATTATTCAAATGTTCATTAGGAAAAATCAATTTTCAACAAAAAAAGGGGCAAATTTTCGACAAAATAGTTAAATCTTCAAAAAATAAAAGGCATTTTTTCACAGTAGATCAACTTTTAACCAATAGTTGAATTTACGACTAAAAAGATTACTTTTTAACAAATTATTTTCATTTTCCACAATATATTTTAATTTTCAACCAAATTGTAGAATTTTCAGTCAAATGAGATGAATTTTGAAACAAAAATATAATGGTAGACTTCAAAAATAAAAATATTTTACTTAATTTTTTGTTGAAAAGTCTTCTATTATATTTTTGGTTCGGAATTCATCTCGTTTGGTTAAAATTTTCAGTACTAGATTGAAAATTTATTTATTTTATTTGGAATATCACTGTTTTATTAAAAAATAATATTTTTTTATCAAAAATCAAACAACTTGGTTGAAAGTTGAGCTACTTTGTGGAAAATTAATTTCTTTGGTTGAAGATTGATTATTTTAAATGAAAATTTAACAATTTGATTGAAATGTAACTGTTTTGTTGAAAATTAGTTGTTTTTTTTTTTTGTGGAAAATTAGCTTTTCTTAAGAAAAATTCATACTTTTTGGTTCAAAATTCAACTTTTTTGTTGAAAATTAATCTGTTTTGGTTGAAGATTCAATTATTTCGTTGAAAATTCGTCTTTATTTTTTGTTAAAAAATTAAAAATTCTTCGCTTAAACTTAAACTATTTTTGATAAAATTCATCTTTTTTAATTTAAAAAATGCAAAATGTTAAAAATGCATTTTTTTGGTTAAAAATTAATCTGTTTTGATTCAAGATTCAATTATTTTGTTGAAAATTCGTCTTTTTATGAAACATTTAACTACTTGGTTAAAAATTGCACTAAGTTTTTAAAATTTCATTTTTTTTATTTCAGAATAATTATTTTACTTCAAAATTTAATCACTCGTGTAAAAATTCTCCTTTTTGTTGAACATTCGTATTTTTTGTTAAAAATCATCTAAATTGTTTAAACTTAAACTACTTTAAGAAAAATTAATTTGGTTTTGTTTGAAGATTCATAATTTTAGTTGAAATTTCATATTTTCTGTTTGAAAATCGAACTGTTTGGTAGAAAATTCGTATTTTTTTTATTGAAAATTTGACAGTTTGGTATAAAATTTTATTATTTCGTTGAAAAGTCATATTTTTGTTAAATATTCAACTACTTGGTTAAAAATTAAACTATTTTCATGCACATTTTTATGCAAAATTCAACTATCATGTTGAAAATTGAATTGCTTTATGAAAAAATTTTTGTTTATACTTTTGGTTGAAAATTCAAATTTTCTTTTGAAAATGTGAGCTTTTTAAATTAATTTTTATGTATAAAAATTTAGCTATTCGATTTCTGGTTGGAAATTATCCTACATAAGTTGAAAATTCATATTTCTTGGTTAAAAATTCAACTTTTTGTTTAAAAATTAATCTTGATAAGAAGTCGAACTACTTTGTTAAAAATTAATTTCTTTTGGTTGAAGGTTGATTATTTTACTTAAAAATTTCATCATTTGTTTACGAATTTAAGTTTTTTGTTTGAAATTCGTCTTTTTTGTTAAAAAATTTGAAAATTCGTTGTAAAATGTTACTATTTGGTTGAAAAGTCATATTTTCGGTTGAATATTCAACTACATTGTTAAAAATTTAAGTATTTTTATAAAAATTGAACAGTTTGGTAGAAAATTAAAATATTAGATTCAAAATTAAACTTTTTGTCTGAAAAATCATATTTTTGGGTTGAAATTTCAACTTTTTTAAAATTTGTCTTTAAAATTAAATAATTTTATGGAAAATTCATGTACTTTGTTCAAAATTCGTTTTTTTTCGGTAGAATAGCTAACAGTTAATTCAAAGAAAAAATCCGTTTTTGGTTTAAAAAATATATATTTTAATTGAAAATTCAACTGCTTTGTATAAAATTCATCATTGTGGTAGAAAAGTCATCTTTCTTGGTTAAAAATGATTTTTTTTTCAAATTCAACCTTTCATTTTGAAAATGCAACTGTATTTGAAAAAAATCATTTTTTTGGCTTTAAAATTTCACTATTTGGTTAAAACTTTATCTACTTTGTTAAAAATTCTTTCGTTTGAAAATTCATTGTTTTGAGTTAAAAATTAATTTCTTCTGATAGAAAATCGTGTGTTACATATTAAATTCAGTATGGTATTCACAATAATTTTATTCAAAAAAATTTATTTTCCTATTATTGCCCTATTTTCATGAAAAAATGGTCCTCATCCAGCTGACCCTCTCATATCTTTAATTTAATCATGGGAAACCCCCCTACAGTGGATAGTCATTAATTAACAATACTAATAATATCTAAAACAAATAATTTAATTCAATTAATAGTCTAGACACTATATGCGCTCATAAATTTAAATTTAAATTAATTTTTTCCCTCTTATTTGTGTTCTTAATAAATAATTATCCACTGTAGTCTGCATTATCCACTGTAGGGAGGTTTCCCCGAGATTAAAAAATTTAAATAAATTTAAAAAATGAATTTTTTTTACGGATTCTATAAAATTGCCTGCACACGCCTATTGTGTTTCTTCAAGGAAATTTCAAAAGTTCACTGCCTCGATATTTGATCACGTGTCTTTTGCAAATTTATGTCGAGTAGACTTCTGACGTTCTTGACTGTCGGCCAAACTCAAGTGTCAAATTCTCAAATGGTTACGTACAACATTCTTTTCTTCTCTTCCTTCCTAATCTGCGCTCTAGAATAATTAATTAAAAACCACATTGTTTATAAAAAATGAGTAATAAAAAAAATTATTCAAAATAAATTCTGCAGGTAGGTACAGTACATGTAGGGATAATGCGACCTACAGTGGATAATTCATTAAAAATACTAATCTGTGTAAAATAACTAATTCGAATTAATTAATAATTAAAAAACTATACGTTCTAATAAAGATAAATTTAAATTAATTAATTTTCGCTTATCTGCGTTCTTAATTTATTATCCACTGTAGGCTGCATTATCCACTGTAGGGAGGTTGCCCCCACCATTTATTTCACTAGTCACATAAAACTGTACAAAACGCTCTTTAAAAATTTCATTGGGGTTCCTTTCTGATTCGTGGGTAATACAAAATTTTGTTATTAGAAAAATAAAAAATTATTGAAACCTGTGAAAAAATGAAAACTTGTTCTGACTAGGGATTACCAGATTATGCTGGATTTGACGAAACACTTGTAGCGAATCTAAAATCGTCTTTTAATGATTAAATTTCTATTACAAGAAATTCCGGCGATTTCAATTTATGAAAAGAAAATAATTTAATTTATTTAGAAAAATTAGGTTAATTTAATAATAAAATACTTTTAGTTAATTTTTTTTATTTACACTCTTGATCCTAAATTTCCCCCAAGTGATTATTGTAAAGAAAAAAATAACGTTTTCTGCAAAATTTATTTATTTAGTTTTAAAAATAAATATCAAAATCAAAGAAGCTTTTAAGTAAAATAGTTATTTTTTGACAAAAAAATTTTTATCTAAAGAAGGAATATTATTTTTCTTTATAATTTTTCGAAATTTGACAACTGTTTTTTTGTTGTTAATTTGAATCCAAAATTTGGCAGTGAAAAGAGGCAATTAAGGAACTGTCTATTCGGGAATCAGTTTCACATATGTGTGTGAATCAGCCTTGAATTTCGAGTGTGAACCGACCCAGGCAGGTGGCATCCCGCCACGTGACTGTTTCGAAAGGAATATTAATTTACAGTTAAACCATAATATTGGTCAATAAATAAACTGATTTTAATATATTTTACACTTATTATATTTTTTTCCAATTCGGGAATTTATATTCAGGGAATTTTATTATTCGACAATTTTTAAATTTGGTAATAATATGAATTTTCGGGAATTTTATTTACAGGAATATTAATTATTATGAACTGTCAGGAATTTTATAATTTGAGAATTTTCCAATACGGAAATATTATAAACTGTTCGGAAATGTTATTATTCGGGAATTTTATAATTGAGGAATTTTATTATTCGAGAATTTTCAAATTAGTAATATTATAAACTGCCGGAAATTTTATTATTTGGGAATTTTACAATTCGGGAATCTTAGTATCCTGGAATTTTATAATTAGGTAATTTTATTCGGGAATTTTCAAATATGGTAATATTATAAACTGTCGATAATTTTATTATTTGGGAATTTTCCAATTCGAAAATATTATAAACAGTTCGGGACATTTATTATTCGGTAATTTTTCAATTCGGGAATTTTATTTTCGAGAATGTTCAAATTTGGTAATATTACAAACTGCCGGGAATTTAATTTTTTAGGAATTTTCCAATTCGGAAATATTATAAACTGTTCGGGAATTTGTATTAATCGGGAATTTTAAAATTAATTTTTATAAATAAATTTTTAAATAATCTATAATTAATTTTAATTTCAATTAATTTCGATTTGAAATAAATTAATTGATTGGTAATATTATAAACTGTCGTGAATTTTTCAATCCGCAAATTTTATTATACGGGAATGTTATCATTCGAGATTTTTCAAATTGGTAATATTATAAATTGCCGGGAATTTGATTATTTGGGAATTTTCCAATTCGGAAATATTATAAACTGTTCGGGAATTTAATTATTCGGTAATTTTCCAATTCGGGAATTTTATTATTTGGAAATTTTATTATACGGGAATATTTAAATTTGGTAACATTATAAACTGTCGGGAATTTTATTATTTGGGAATTTTCCAATTCGGTAATATTATAAACTGTTCGAGAATTTTATTATTCGAGAATTTTATAATTGGGGAATTTTATTAATCGGGAATTTTAAAATTTGTTAACATCATAAACTGTAGGGAATATTATTATTTGGGAATTTTCCATTTCGGGAATTTTAATTTCCGGGAAATTTATAATTAAGGAATGTTATCATTCGGGAGTATTCAAATTTGGGAATGTTATAAGCTGTAGGGAATTTTCAAATTTGGTAATACTATAAACTGTCGCGAATTTTATTATTTGGGATTTTTCTAATTCGGTAATATTGTAAGCTGTTCGGGAATTTTAATTATACGGGAATTTTATAATTGGGGAATTCTTTTATTCGGAAATTTTCAAATTTTTGAATATTATAAACTGTCGGGAACGTTATTATTTGGGAATTTTATTGTACGGGAATTTCATTATCCAAGATTTTTCAAATTAGCAATATTATAATCTGCTAGGAATTTTATTATTTGGGAATTTTTAAATTTGGTAACATTATAAACTATCGGGAATTTTATTATTTGGGAATTTTCCAATTAGGGAATTTTATTATCAGGGAATTTCATAATTAGGGAATTTTATTATTCGGGAATATTCAAGTTTGGAAATATTATATACTGTCGGGAATTTTCAAATTTGGTAATATTATAAACTGTCGGGAATTTTATTATTTGGGATTTCTCCAATTCGGTAATATTGTAAACTGTTCGGGAATTTTATTATTCGTGAATTTTATAATTGGGGAATTTTATTATTCCGGAATTTTCAAATTTGGTAATATTATAAACTGTCGTGAATATTATTATTTGGGAATTTTATTATACGGGAATTTTATCATTCGAGATTTTTCAAATTAGTAATATTATGATCTGCCTGGAATTTTATTATTTGAGAATTTTATTATTTGGAAATTTTCAAATTTGGTAACATTATAAACTATCGGGAATTTTATTATTTGGGAATTTGCCAATAAGAAAATTTCATAATTAGGGAATTTTATTATTCGGGAATATTCAAATTTGGAAATATTATATACTGCCGGGAATTTTCAAATTTGGTAATATTATAAACTGTCGTGAATATTATTAGTTGGGAATTTTATTATACGGGAATTTTATCATTCGAGATTTTTCAAATTAGTAATATTATGATCTGCCGGGAATTTTATTATTTGGGAATTTTATTAATTGGAAATTTTCAAATTTGGTAACATTATAAACTATCGGGAATTTTATTATTTGGGAATTTTCCAATTAGGAAATTTCATAATTAGGGAATTTTATTATTCGGAAATAGTCAAATTTGGAAATATTATATACTGTCGGGAATTTTCAAATTTGGTAATATTATAAACTGTCGGGAATTTTATTATTTGAGATTTTTCCAATTCGGTAATATTGTAAACTGTTCGGGAATTTAATTATTCGGGAATTTTCAAATTTAGTAATATTATAAAAAGTTAGGAATTTTCAAATTCGGGAATTTTATTATTTGGGAATTTTATTATTCGGGCACTGTCAAATTCAGTAGTATTATAAACTGTTTGGGAATTTTCCAATTCGAGAATTCAATTATTTAAGAATTTCATTATTCAGGAGTTTCATTATTCGTAAATTTTCAAATTCGGTAATATTATAAACTGTTCGGGAATTTTCCAATTCCGGAATGTTATTATTTGGGAATTTTATTATTCGCGAAATTTCAAATTTAGTAATATTATAAACTGTCGGGAATTTTATTATTTGGGAATTTTCCGATTCGGGAATTTTACTATGCAGGATTCATCATTCGGGAATTTTACAATTAGGAAATTTTATTATTGGAAAATTTTCAAATTGGTAATATTATAAACTGTCGGGAATTTTATGATTTAGGAATTTTCCAATTCGAAAATATTATAAACTGTTCGGGACATTTATTATTCGGTAATTTTCCAATTTGGGAATTTTATTATTCGGAAATTTTATTTTCGGGAATGTTCAAATTTGGTAATATTCTTAACTGTCGGGAATTTTATTATTTCGGAATTTTTACCAAGTCGGCAATATTATAAACTGTTCGGGAATTTTCCAATTCGGAAATATTATAAATTGCTCGGGAATTTAATTATTTGGTAATTTTCCAATTCGGGAATTTTATTATTCGGGAATTTTATAGTTAGGGAATTTTATTATACTGGAATATTCAAATTTGGTAATATTATAAACTTCGGGAATTTTATTGTTTGGGAATTTTCCAATTCGGTAATATTATAAACTGTTCGAGAATTTTATTATTCGCGAATTTTATATTTGGGGAATTTTATTATTTGGGAATTTTCAAATTTGGTAACATTATAAACTTTCGGGAATATTATTATTTGGAAATTTTCCAATTCGGGAATTTCATCATCCGGGAAATTTATAATTAAGGAATTTTATTATTCGGGTATATTCAAACTTGGAAATATTATAAACTGTCGGAATTTTTTTAATTAGGTAATATTATGAACTGTCGGGAATTTTATAATTGGGAATTTTATTATTCGGAAATTTTCAAATTTGTTAATATTATAAACTGTCGGGAACGTTATTATTCGGGAATTTTATTATACGGGAATTTTATCATTCGAGATTTTTCAAATTGGTAATATTATAATCTGCCGGGAATTTTATTATTTGAGAATTTTATTATTCGGGAATTTTAGAATTTGGTAATATTATAGACTGTCGGGAATTTCATTATTTGGGATTTTTTCAATTCCGTAATATTGTAAACTGTTCGGGAATTTTATTATTCGGGTATTTTATAGTTGGGGAATTTTATTATTCGGAAATTTTCAAATTTGGTAATATTATAAACTGTCAGGAATTTTCAAATTTGGTAATAATATAAACTGTCGGGAAAATTATTATTTGGGAATTTTATTAAACGGGAATTTTATCATTCGAGATTTTTCAAATTAGTAATATCATAATCTGCCGGGAATTTTATTATTTGGGAATTTTATTATTCGGGAAATTTCAAATTTGGTAACACTATAAACTGTCGGGAATATTATTATTTAGGTATTTTCCAATTCGGGAATTTTATTATACGCGAATTTGATCAATCGGGAATTTCATAATTGAATTTATTATTTTGGAATTTTCCAATTCGGTAATATTGTAAAATGTTCGGGAATTTTCTAATTCGTGAATTTTATTATTCAGGAATATTCAAATTTGGTAATATTATAAACTGTCGGGAATTTTATTATTCGGGAATTTTCCAATTCTGGAATTTTATTATTCGCGAAATTTATTTTTCGGGATTTTCCATTCGTCCCATAATTTTAAATTTTCAATTTAATTTTTAATTTTTAATATAATTTTTAATATAATTTCTAATGTTTCAATATATTTTGTAACTTTCAATATATTATTTTTAAATTGTTCCATTTCTAGTTGAAGACTTGAAAAAATGAATCATTTAAATTTGTATGGTTACAATTTTAGAGTTTTTAATTTTTATGCTGGACGTAACTTTTCTAATTTTTCCCTTTCACGAGATTAAATTTTTTAAATAATATTGAAATAGTTGAATTTTGAAAAGTATAATCAGATATAATTAACAATCTGAAAATTTGTCGTTTTTGAACGCTTTAAATTTACTTGAAACAATTGAAATTTTGAAAGGCTTGAATATAAAAAAGTTATAATATCACAATTTTTGGCGACTAAAATTTTTTTCTTTTCAAGTTCTTTAATTTTAACGCTTTTAATTAGAAATAATAGAATTTCAATTTCTTTAAATTTCGAATGATTTAATTTTCGAAATTTCAATCTGAAAATATTCCATTTTTAACGATTTGAAATTGTCCTATTCTCGAAATTTTAATCTCAAATCATTCAGTTCTTGAGATTTTTCAATTCAAAATCCCTTTGAATGCCACTGAATTCCATTGAATTCTTTTGAATGCCACTGAATTCAACTAACCTTTATTGTATTTAATTGAATTAATTAATTTCTTTTGAATTTCATTTAATTCTAATAAGTGGCGCTAAATTCTTTTGAATTTCATTTTATTCTATTGAATTCTTTCAAATGCCACTGAATTCCATCAACCTTCATTGTATTTCATTGAATACAACTAAATTCTTTTTAGTGTTATTGAATTCTATTGAGTGACACTGAATTATATTCCATTCCATTTTATTCCATTGAATTCTTTTAAATTCCACTGAATTCCATTAACGTTCATTGTATTTAATTGAATGCATTAAATTTTTATGAATTACATTGAATTCTATTAAGTAGCACTGAATTCTTTTGAATTCCATTTTATTCTATTGAATTATTTTGAATTCCACTGAATTCCATTGAATTTTATTGTATTTTATCCATTACAATTAAATTATTTCGAATATCCTTTAATTCGATTGTGTGGCACTGAATTATATTCAATTCCATTTTATTCCATTGAATTCCTTTAAATTCCACTGAATTCCATTAACGTTCATTGTATTTCATTGAATGCATTAAATTTTCATGAATTTCATTGAATTCTATTAAGTAGCCCTGAATTCTTTTGAATTCCATTTTATTCTATTGAATTATTTTGAATTCCACTGAATTCCATTAACTTTTATTGTATTTTATCCATTACAATTAAATTATTTCGAATATCCTTGAATTCGATTGTGCGGCACTGAATTATATTCAATTCCATTTTGTTCCATTGAATTCTCTGGAATGCCACTGAATTCAATTAAGCTTCATTGTATTTCATTGAATCAGTCGAATTCTTTTGAATTTCACTGAATTCCAAGGAGTGGCGTTCAGTTCTTTCGAATTCCATTTTATTCTATTGAATTCTTTCAAATGCTACTGAATTTCATTAACCTTCATTGTATTTCATTGTATAAATCTAAATTGTTTCAAATTTTATTGAACTCTATGGAGTGGCACTGAATTCTATTCAATTACATTTTATTCCATTGAATTCTTTTGAATGCCACTGAATTCTATTAACCTTCATTGTATTTCATTGAATAAAACTAAATTCTCTTAAATGTTATTGAATTTTATTAAGTGGCAATGAATTATATTCAATTCCATTTTATTCCATTGAATTCTTTTGAATTCTACTGAATTCCATTACCCTCCATTGTATTTCATTGAATGCAATAAATTCATTCGAATGTCATTGAATTCTAATAAGAAGCACTAAATTCTTTTGAATTCCATTCTATTCTAATAAGTGGCGCAAAATTCTTTTGAATTCCATTTTATTCTATTGAATTATTTCAAATGCCACTGAATTCCATTAACCTTCATTGTATTTCATTAAATACAACTAAATTATTTTTAGTGTTATTGAATTCTATTGAGTGGCACTGAATTATATTCAATTCCATTGTATTCGATTGAATTTTTTTGAATTCCACTGAATTCCATTAACGTTCATTGTATTTAATTTAATGAATCGAATTCTCTCGAATTTCACCGAATTCCAATGAGTGGCGCTCAGTTCTTTCGAATTCCATTTTATTCTATTGCATTCCTTCAAATGCTACTGAATTTCATTAACCTTCATTGTATTTCATTGAATAAAACTAAATTCTTTCAAATTTTATTGAATTCTATGGAGTGGCAATGAATTCTATTCAATTCCATTTTATTCCATTGAAGTCTTTTGAATTCCACTGAATTCCATTAAGCTTCATTGTATTTCATTGAATGCATGAAATTCTTGTGAATTTCATTGAATTCTATTAAGTAGAACTAACTTCTTTTGAATTCCATTTCATTCTATTGGATTATTTTAAATTCCACTGAATTCCATTAACTTTTATTATATTTTATTGAAAACAATCAAATTATTTTGAATATCCTTGCATTCTATTGAGTGGCACTTAATTCTATTCAATTCCATTTTATTCCATTAAATTCTTTTGAATGCCCCTGAATTCAATTAACATCAATTGTATTTCATTGAATGAATTAAATTCTTTCGAATTTCATTGAATTCTAATGAGTGGCGCTGAATTCTTTTGAATTGCATTTGATTCTATTGAATTCTTTCAAATTCCGCTGAATTCCATTAAACTTCATTGTATTTTCTTGAATACAACTAAATTCTTTCAAATCTTATTGAATTCTGTTTAGTGACACTGAATTTAATTCATTTCCATTTTATTCCATTGAATTCTTTTGAATGCCACTGAATTTTATTAACCTTCATTGTATTTCATTGAATGCATTAAATTCTTTTGAAGTTCATTGCAATCTATTAAGTGGCGCTAAATTCTTTTGAATTCCATTTTATTCTTTTGAATTCTATTGAATGCCACTGAATTCCAATAACCTTCATTGTATTTCATTAAATACAACTAGATTCTTTCAAATGTTATTGAATTCTATTGAGTGGAACTGAATTCTATTCAATTCCATTTTATCCCAGAGAATTCTTTTGAATGCCACTGAATTCCATTAACTTTTATTGTATTTCATTGAATGCAATAAATTCTTTCGAAGGTCTTCGAATTCTATTAAGTGGCGCTAAGTTCTTTCGAATTCCATTTTATTCTATTGAATTCTTTCAAATGCCACTGAATTCCTTAAACCTGTATTGTATTGTATTGAATAAAATAAAATTCTCTCGAATCCTATTGAATATTATTGCGTGGCACTGAATTATATTTAATTCCATTTTATTTCATTGAATGCTTTTGAATGCCACTGAATTCCTCTCAATTCAAAACAATATTGACTGCAAATTTTAAGTTTTTTTCAACAGTGATATATTTGTAATGAAAAAGTTCTGTCAATTAAATCCATTATTGAATAGATTAAATTATATATTAATCAAAAATTTATTCGATAGAAATACACTGGCTAAATTTCTTTAAATTTTTCTTTTTATAGATAAGAAAAACCCATTGTGATGAAGAATTTTTTTTTTTTTGTATAAAACGTTTTGTTATTGTTTTGCGAATAGGATCAATCACCATTAGGTATACTTTGAAGACTAAACGAGACCTTGATACGTCACTAATTGTTCACTGTCTGTACGATTCATTGCCAACTACTAAGTGCCAATTTTCAGTCGTTGCGATGAACTGCAGACTGGGTTGCAAATATTGCATTTTTTAAAGACAGTTTATTAATATTTAATAACACTAGCTTGAAAAAAATATGTATTCAAATTAGATTCCATTCGTTACAGTTTTTAGATTTTCCTCAATAAATTGAAAATTGCACGTGGGAAACTTGAATTTGCAACAAGGATGGCAAATTTGCAAGTTTTAATAGAAGCAAAATAATTTGTGCACTAGAGGCCTACTTTATCGACTGCAGGTAATACAGATTCCTACAATTTCATCGATTGTAAATGTAGGTGTGTACTCTACCATCGGTCGGTAATATAGGTTCCTACTAGGTATCCAATTAATTTCGTTTAGGTAATTTGACTTACTTGACACTGGTGCCATCTACTGCTGGTATCAAGTTATCGACTGGTGGTATCTTAGCACGGACACGAACCACTATCGTCTGTTGGTAAATGTCGGTACATTTTGAAGGATATCAGGGGATTTTAATGAAAATTTGAAGATTTTCAAAGATTTCAAGGGATTTTAGCAAATTTTAACGGATTTTAAACAATTTAAACCTTTTGTTAGAGATTTGAATGTATTTTCAGGGATTTTAAATAGTTATAACGAATTTTGAATATTTGAAGGATTTTGAAACTTTTTTAAGAGTTTTAAGGGATTTCCAGAAAGCTAAACCATTTTAAAGGATTTCCGGAGATTATGTACGATATCCACCTAATTCAAAGGATTTCAAAGTATTTTCACATGATTTGAAAACATTTCAAAGAATTTACAAAATTATAAAAAGAATGTATAGAAAATTCAAAGGATTTCAAGGGATTTCCATGAATTGTATTATAAGGGATTTTTATGGGGTTTCAAATATTTCACGAAATCTCAAAGATTCCAAGGTATTTACAAAATTGTCAAAAGAATTGACAGAATTTTAAAGGATTCCAACAGCTTTCGAAGAATTTGAAGGGTTAAAATGGATTTTTATTAAATTCAAAAGATTTCAGACGATTTCAAGGATTTCAAAAGATTTCACGGAATCTTGCAAAATTTCAAGGGATTTCAACGTATTTTAAAGAATTATAAGAGATTTTTATGGGATTTGGAAGATTTAAAATGATTTCCAAAATTTCAACAAATTTATCAAAACAGACGAATTTTCAATAAATCAGATAAATTTTCTAAATAAATTGTATCTAAAATTTGTCCACTAAATCGTTGGATTTTTTTTTAAAGAGCAATTTTTAACCACAAATAGATTCCGTGAACTTTCATTTGCCATAATTACTTTTCAATATAAAATAATAATTTTCTACAAAACAATTTGATTTTTTACCAAATAGTTGTATTTCTAAGTCAAAAAGACGAATTTTCTACAAAAAGGTTGAATTTTTAAACAATTAGTTGAAATTTCAACCAGCTAGTTAAATTTTTAACCATGAAGATTAATTTTCTACCAGAAATGACAAATTTTGAACAAATTACATACATTTTTAACCAAATAGTTGAATTTTTATTTTATTAATTTTTAGTTTATATTTTTCTCATTTCTAGTATTTTTAAATCAAATAGTTAAATTTTCAAACTTAAAAAGATACATTCATTTAAAAATGGAGTAGTTACATTTTTATTTAAGATAATTATTTTTGAACACAATAAAAAATAATTTTTCACAGAGTAGTTTAATTTTGTACCAAGTAGTTGAATTTTCTACCAAATTGTTGAATTTTCAAGGTATTTGAATGAAAAACTATTTTAATTTAAAGTAAAGTACATTTGGATTAAACCAACGAAAACGAATTTACAACAAAATACTTGAATCCTTGACTAAAACTGCTCAATTTTCAACAAAAAGTTGCATTTTTAACGAAAAATTGATTTTTAACCAAAAAAGGAAAAATTTTTACAGAAAGATATGAATATTGAAACATAAAAATCATGAAAGTTTATTTATAATTAAAATACCTCTATTCCGATTATTTAATTTTTGAAAATGTGATATTGTGAAATGAGTATCTGAATTCAATTTTTAAAACGATGTGCACAAATATTTGTTTTGGAATTAGTTTGAAAGGTTATTTATAAATCATATTTGCTATAATTTGTATAATAAAAGTTTTTTTATATTTACAATACTTTTATTCCAATGACATAATTTTTTTTATTGTTTGCGATGTTGTGAAATGAGTATCTGAATTCAGTTTTTAAAATTATATGTACATATTTTTTTTTTTCTGGAATTAGTTTGGAAAGTTATTTATAAATCATATTAGCTATAATTTGTATAGTAAAAGTTTGTTTATATTTACAATACTTCTATTCCAATTATATAATTTTTAAAAATGTTTGCAATGTTGTGAAATGAGTATCTGAATGTCATTTTTCAAATTGTATGTACATATGTATAATTTTTTTTTTCGAGTAAGTTTGAAAGGTTATTAATAAGTCAAATTTCCAGAAATAAACTTTTAGGGTTAAAAATTAAACGGGTAATATATTTATAATGAAAGGTTTTTATTAAATTTCAAATATTATTTCAGTCTAAAATATTCCATTTTTAAATCATTCAATTTGAAATTTTTTAATTAAGAAAAAGAACAATTACCTAATATTTACAGATATTTAACTGTTCATTTAAAATGAGTAATTATAAATTAAATATTCAAAACTAAACTTTGAAAGTTACCATTTTAGTTTTTCTGTTTAAAAAATTTACTTTGTAAGTCAAATTGTTGAATTTTGGAAGAGATATTTAGAAGTTTCGAAAAAAAAAATTAATTTAAAATTTGAAATGAATGTCTATTTGATCTCCAACAAAATCCGGCTATTCGTACCAAAAGATTTCGAACAAAAAATTAGAAGCTTTTTAAGAATTTTGAAAGGCTTCAGAAAAATAAAAAACATTTCCTAGGAAAATTGAAAATGATTTTTTATTTTGAACAAATATTTTAAATAGAATATTTAAAATGATTTAGAAAGATTTACAAAATTATCAAAAATGAATGTGAAAGATTTTAAGAAATTTATTTTTAATTTGGCAGGATTTAAAAAAAAATTTGTAGGAAAAATGTTAGGTAGATATTTCAAGATTTTGAAATAAAATTTCGAAGCATTTTGAGGCTTTGCAAACTGTTAAAAATAAAAATAATTCAACTTTCAATTTAAGAAGTGTTCAGCTTATAAAAAAATGTAATCGTTCAACTTTTGAGGTTTCTATCCTAAAATTGTTTATAATTATATGATTTAAAAATTTTCTGAATTCATTGATTGATTCTTCAATTTAGAGCATTGATAATGAAAAATTTTTGTATTTTTCCAAATAAAATATAATAATAATTGAAATAATATTTATTTAAAAGTTAGCGCGCGCGTATGACGGTCTAGTATAAAAGAAAAGGAATGAGTTTCCAAAAATTGAATATAAATTCTTGAACCAACTTTTCGATTTTACAGAAGCTAAAATTCACACTTAAGTCAAACCTCATTATTCAATAATAGCTGATAATTTCATCACGTCTTGGCCAAATAGACGTATCTACACATGTAAAAAGTAAATCGTTTCTATGCCGGCCACGTGTTCTCAAAGGCGTAACGAGTCTTTATATAAACACTCATTAAATCCCATAAAAGCACTCTTAACAAAAGTATTCCGAGTGCAAATAGAAGAGCGTGACATGCAGCTTCAAATTGCATAATATATGAACAATTCAAAAAATTTAAACATAAACTGCACCAATCATACATACGATTTTTTTTACTTGTTTTCAGAATTCGCTTCGGTAACTCTTGCTTTCAAGATTCATTTTATGACCTTCGTTGGCTGACAAAAAGCCCCAATTTATCGTTTCGCGGTTGTCGAGCAGCAGATGCACAATTGCATTTCACACTTCATTTAGTTCTTAGACAATACACAATGTTGTCAAGAAAAGTATTCAATAAGTATTTCAGCGAATTTCTGCCGATATTTTCGCTCTTACCGTCAATGATGAAGAAAAAAGCATAAAAAAATGTAATGTATAATATTATGCATTATATTGTGCATAATATTATGCATAATATAATGCATAATATTATGCATGATGTTATGCATAGTGGTATGCATACTATAATGCATAAAGTTATGCATAATATTATGCATTATGTTATGCATAATATTATGCATTATGTCATGCATAATATTATGCATTATGTCATGCATAATATTATGCATTATGTCATACATAATATTATGCATAAAATTATGCATTATATAATGCATAATATTATTAATTAATGAAAAAGTAGCTTTATATTACTGTAATTATCTCTTCGGTTAAAAATTCTTTTTCTTGAATTTAATTTTCTTAACTGAAAATTGAGCTATTCCAATCGAATATTTCATTATTTTAGTAAAAAATTCTTCTCTTTGGTTAAACAATAATTTTTTTACTCAAATATTAACTATACAATTTTTTATCGACAATTTATTTGTTTACTTGAAAATTAATATTATCGACTTAAAATTCAACTATTCCAGTCGAAAATTCAGTATTTTGATTGAAAATTCATGAGTTTGGTTAGGAGTGTAACTATTTCTTTAAAAATTACTTTTAATCGCTGAAAATAATTTTTGAAACTGAAAATGTAATTATTTGATTAAAAGTTAAACCCTTTTGATAAAAATTAATTTTTTTCGTTGAAGGTTGAATTTTAATTGAAAATTCATTTTTTTCGGTAGAAAACAGAGCTGTTTTGTTGAAAATTCATTTTTTCCTTGGCTGAAATTTTGTTTTTTACTGTGAGTTTATTTAATAGAGTTAAAACTTTAATTATTTTGTTGAAAATTTTTTTCTGGTGGAAATAATTTTTTTTTCAAACTGAAAATGTCATTATTCCAGTTTAATATTCCATCATTTCGGTTAAAAATTCATCTGCCTAATTGAAAATTCGTCTTTTTGGTAGAAATTAATTTTTTTGTTGTGAAAATTAATCTTTTTGGATTAAAATTCAACCATTCCAGGTGAAGATTCACCATTTTATTTGAAAATACATCACTTTGTTTGAAAATTTAACTTTTTTTAAAATTAGTTTTGTTTTGGTTGAAAAATTTCTTTTTCAACTGAAAATTTAACTATTCCATTTTTGTTGAAAATTGATCTTTGTCAGTTCCAAATTGAATTATTTGGTTCAACGATTTTTTTTTAGTACAAAATTTAACTATTTCGTGAAAAATTCATGTATTTTGTTGAAAAATCGTCTTTTGTGGTGGACAATGAATCTTCTCCTTTAAAAATTCATCTTTTTGTTTGAAAATTTCACTATTCTGGTTGAAGATTCATCATTTTAGTTGAAAATTAATCACTTTGAAAATGTAACTTTTTTGAATTAGTTTTTTCTTTGGTTGAAAATTACTATTTCTTGAACTGAAAATGTACTTATTCCAATTGAATATTCTATCATTTTAGTTGAAAATTCGTATTTTTTGTTAGAAATTATAATATTTTTGGTTTTATATTCATCTTTTTGGTTGAAAATTCAACTATTACAATAAAAGACTCATCATATCCATAAGTTTTGTTAAAAATTAATTTTTTCAAAATGAAAATTTAACCAGTTTTTTTTCTTTAATTGACTTTTTGTTGTTTTCATTTTGTCTAATCTTCAACATGAATGTATTAAATTTGTATACATATATAATTATCGCCTTTTACATTATCATCATCGTACATCATTCAATGAAAATTTTGAAAATCATTTTTAAGGAAAATAATAATTTTATCATAGTTCCATATTTTTCTATAAGAGTTTGACATATAGTGTGTCAATCAGAAAAAAATTAGTAAATTGAAAAAAGTTACTTATTATGCAAAAATGTGAACCAAGTGAGAACAAATTAGATTTTTTGTTTTAAATGAGTTAAAAAGTGTTCATTAAATTTTTTTACAATTATGGTAATATAAAAGGGGATAATTGTATATGTATATAAAAATTTAATCAATTTATTTTCAAGACGGTGTTCAGATTCAAACAATTTTTTTTTTTCATTTACTCTAAAATTCATCTTAAATCTATTGCGATCATTTCCTGTATTTACTTTTCTTATTATAAGATTTCCTTGAAATTAGCCAATTATCGGATAAATAGATCGTGAAATATAGAATATCTATTTTGAGACATGACTAAAATCGGATTAGCGGAATGCCTAGTACGACAACCGTTATTAAATATTTCAAAACGAAATGCCTATAGTGAATATTATACTTAAAAATATACTTTGTTTATTGATTTTGTCAAAAATTACAAACTGTTTGTCTTCAGAATGTCATAACAATAGGTTTCTTACTGCATGTAAAATAATTCCAGATTAAGCCAATCCAAAACTGTTATTCCTTTCTTCAACTGTTTTAATTTTAAATAAGTATTTCAGAAAATTTAAGCAAATACATTTGGTCTCACGGTCAATGATGCAGTGAAAATAAAAGAATTGAAAAAAAATTAATGCATAATGTTATGCATACTATTATGCAGAATATTATGCATTATATTATGCATAATATTATGAATTATGTTATACATAATATTAGGCATTATGTTATGCATAATATTAGGCATTATGTTATGCATCATAGTATGCATTATGTTATGCATATATGATGCATAACATTATAGATTATATTATACACATTTCTTTTAAAAAAGCCTCAAAGTTTTCAGACGGGAAAGAAGAAGATACATTATTGAGTTAGTTGAACTAACCATGTCTGAATAGATAATGTCCACAAATTTTAGTTTTCTCGCGTTAACATAATATTGTGAGCTTTTAATATTTTTTAATTTTCAATTTTTTATTAAAAAATTGAATGGATATAGATGAATTTTCAACCAAGACGATTGAATGTCTACCAAAAAAGATAAATTGTCAATAAAAAGCATGAATTTTCTACTAAAATCGTAAATTTTCAATAAAAAAAAAAAAATTTTCAACCAAATAGTTACATTTTTATTCGCAGAAACAAATCTTTTTCCGAAAAGATAAAGTTTTAACTAATGAGACTTCTTTTCTACCAAAAAAGACGAATTTTAAACAAAATAGTTGAATTTTCACCTAAAATAAAATTATTTTAGTTAGGAAAAGCTGAATTTTTGTATTGTTGATTAACAATTTGTAGCTCTTTTTTGAGTGAACAACTTCTGTCTATTAATTTTTTTCGTGGTTTGTGTCGTTTGTCCAAAAATTTAATTTATTTTATTCTTAAATCAGTTTTTTACAAATTAAGAAAAAACTACGCGTCAAATCAAAAAGTGATTCATGACATCTGAAATCTTTTGAAAGTTTTAAAGTCTGTGGAAATGTTCGAAATCTTTGTGAAATCCATATGCATTTTTTGAAATATTTCTGAAATTTTTCTGAAATCTTCTTTATTCGTTTAAAATCACTGGAATATTTTAAAACTTTGTGAAATCTTCAAAAAAAATTGAAATCGTTAACAATCTTTGAAATTGTTTGAAATCTTTAAAATCTGGTGTGCTGCACCCTTGTTAAATCTTTGAAATTCTTGAAATTTTTATG
>JAABKJ010004391.1:0-24431 GCA_011634705.1 Andricus grossulariae
GAGTGCGAAGCACGAGATACGTGATGAGAATGTGTTCGTTAAAGCCAGAGGAGCTTTAACAAAAGAGAAGTCACAATTACCAAATTACAGTTGTCGATGATTTGACCTTTAATTCTAAAAGGTCTAGGCGCAAATGTGGGGGAAATGCAAAGACCGAGCGCGTAGCGTGAGGTAGATACATCATCGAGCGCGAAGCGCGAGATAAATATATTATCGAGCACGAAGCGCGAGAACCAACAGTCGCGCACCCTAGGCGCGCTCAAACTTGCGAGTGAAGCGAGCCGCGCGCGGAGCGCCTGATGAGAATGTGCCCGCGCAGCGGGCAGATTTTTCCTACTTTTTTTTACGCATCGGTCCTCGTTTTGCGTAAAAATGGAAAGTTCGACTTTTGGATAGCATTTTCGATGGATAAAACCATAACCGTTGGTCAAGGAATGCTAGTTAATAAACTCGTTCTTTCTTTTAAGACCCAAAAAAAGTGTGCCAAAGCTCGATTTGAGCCGTTCATTTCTTCGAGAGTAATCGTGCTTACGGACTGATGGCCGGACGAACGGACAGATAGACGCCATCGCCAAAACTTGATTTTCGGCTTCAGGCGGTCTCAAAACGTGGATATCCGTTGAAAAACTGTGGTGTGAAATTTTGGACAATTCTAATATTTTCTCAATCATAAATTATGAGAATGTAAAAATAGGAAAAGTGACTAATTTAAGGTAAAAAGTAACAAAAAGTGACTTTCATTTTCCTTTCACTTGTTCACACAAAAATAGGCCTGTAATGTCAATACAGACACTTGTCAAATCCAGAATATTTCCATTACATTGCACATTTAATTTATCGGCGTGTATTTACAAGATTGGATGCAAATATTCTACTGCTGAAATCGGGGATCAAAACCATGGTCACAATTGCTAGTCTAAATTTGACAAGTAATGTAGAGACAAAGTTGAATTCATTTTATTACAAGCTGAATAAACCTTTAACACTTAACTGCAGTATGTCAACAAAGGTTAATTTTCTACTAAAAAACACGAATTTTCCATTAAAAAAATGCATTCTCAACCAAAGAGTTGAATTTTCTACCAAAAAAGATAAATTTGCAACCAAAAATGGAATAGTTAAAATTTCAGTTAAAATCATTAATTTTCAACAACTATAAAAAAGAAGAATTTTCAAAAAAATAGGTGAATCCTCAAACGAAACAGATGATCAATTTTCAATAAAATAGATACATTTTTAACCAAAAATATAAATTTTCTACCAAGACGATACATTTTTTTTAACAAAAAAAAAAAAAATTATGAAGAAACTACCGCTGCGAAGTACCATGGATGTATAGAAAATAAAATATTAAAAATCCATACTATAGATATATTCTTGTATTTGGATATGAAAAAAGTTTTTCTTATATAAAAAGATAAAATTTTCGTTTTTAAATCTCTAAGCTAAAAAAAGCTACTTCTGAATGACCGGTCTAACTCAGAATCCTATCAGGCCTGGCTATTAATCGAAGCTATAATTTGTCCAAATTTCATGATCATAACTTTCTTACTCTTTGAGATATGGTTAACAGAATAAAGTTACAAATATACACACAAGCAGGAACATTTTTTCTTATTTATTTTTGAGCTCAATCAATTCTCAATCAATTTTCCATCAAATAGTTGAATTTTCTACTAAAAAAGATAAATTTTCAATCAAAAATGGAATAGTTAAATTTTCAGTTAAAAATTACATTTTCAACAAGCGAAACGATATTTCAATAAAATAGTTCAGTTTTTAACCAAAAAGAAGAACTTGAAACTAAAATGATGAATCTCCAACTAAAAAAAATAATTGTTAACACAATAGTTGAATCCTCACCCAAAACCGATTATCAATATTGTCATACGAACAGTTGCGTTTTTATCTAAAAAAGATTACATTTTTACTAAAAAAAGAGATGGATTTTCAACAAAATATTTTATTTTCGAGCAAGAAAGCTAAATTTTCTACTAAGGAGTTAGGTTTCAACTAAAAAAAATTAATTTTCGACCAAAAGAGATATATTTTCATCAAAAGAATTAAGTTTTTAAAGTAAAAAGTCGAATGTTGTGGAAAACATTTAATCCCGAAAAGATAAATTTACAACGAAAAACGTAACTTTCAACCAAAACAGCTGAATTTTCAACCAAATAGGCGAATTGTCAACCAGACATGATTTCTTTTCTACCAAAAGAGAGGAATTTCTAACAAAAAGTTGAGTTTTCAAGATAAAAAGTCTAATGCTTCAAAAAAGATTCGACTTTTATGTCTAAAAAGATAAATTTGTAACAAAAAAGTTAATTTCTAACTACATAAGGTGAATTATCAACCAGATAGATGAATTCTTAACGAAAAGAGAAATAATATTCAACTAAACTGTTGCATTTAGAAACAAATAAATGCTTTTTCAAGCAAAAGAGACCAGTCTTCAACAAAAAAGTTGAATTTTCAACAAAATAGTTGAATTTCCAATGAAATAGTTGAATTTCCAATGAAATAGTCAAAATAGCGAACAAAAAAGATTACACTAAGGCCAAAAACAGTCAAATTTTTAACTTGAAATTTGAAATTTCAAGCCAGAAAGGCAAAATTTTTAGAATACACTTTAATTTTCACCCGAAATTTCATTTTCAACTGAAAAGATGAATTTTCTACCAAAAAGATGAATTTTCTATTCAAAAATACGAATGTTTTCTGATATTGAATGGAATTCTCAGACTATAGATTACTATAGATTTCATGCACAGATTAATTAAATTTTCTTTTTCTTAAAGATAAAATATAAAATAAAATGGATTTAAGTGACTAAAGTGGCCGTTTTCTTTAAAAGTCACTACAGTGACTGTTTCTCAAAAAGTTCACTCGAAGAAAAAGTGAATAAAAGTGACTCAAGTGATTACGTTGCAGCCCTACTCATTTTGAAATTTATTTTAACCTTCCTGCTCATTTCAATAGAACATTTCTCTTATATGTGGTATTTTGCCTGCGTTTTAAGGTTAAGAAATAAGCCTTTGAATTAAGGGCTAAGGAGTTAAATGTAAAAAAGCCAGAGTATATGGTGACGAGAAAGTTCGTCGTTAGGAGGGCATAACTTAACCCTGATAATGATTCGCGAACCTCACCTCCACAGAAAAAACAAATCCTATTATTAGCGTCGTATCGATTTTCCCCATTTATTATACACTTTCCCAACAAATGCTGCTGATTGAACAAAGTTTATCCCAGGTAATGGTTTGGCAAACGTTTTACGAGGCACCATGTGCAAGTTAATGGAGCGCAATAAAGACTGCTGACTTTTCTGAAACACGCTTGCAAATCTGTGTCAGACGGGTCATCGAGCCTCATTTACATTCATCTTCATTTTCTCGATTTTCATTCTTCTCCGCCATCTTTCGACTTTTTTAACGGGAGTGAAACACACATTTCCATGATTATAATTGTCATCAGTTATTAAACCCTCGCCTATTATTGTTACAATCGTTGTTCTTTTTTGAGAAAGTTTTATTCCAAATGAAAATTACTGAGAGATAGTCCAATGGGTTCACTATGAATGTGTGTACTATTGTGCTCATTCTGTGAGCAGTTGGTACGCTCAGTATTGGTATACTCGTATTTATATTTTTACAATTTTTGTCTATTACAAACGTTGAAAAAAGTGGCAATTTCAGTGATTTTCAAATATATTTCAATTTCGTTTCCTTCAATTTGAGCAAAATAAAGTTCTAAATAATACAATAAATATTAATAGTTTTCGAGGACTTGATCAGTCATGAAATCTGGCGTACAAGCCTCCGTGAAAAGATTTGAAATATTTGAACTCTCTTGAAAAATTTTGAATGATATCTTTTGTAATCTTTTGAAATTTTCTGGCTTTGAAAGTACCCTGATTTTTCATTAAAATATGTTCTATTTCCTGCAGAATATTTTAATTAATCAAAGAAAGATAAGGAAATGAAAAATATGAATTCTTTTATTTTAGGATTAATTTAGAATTAATGAAAAATTGTATAATTTTTTATTATTTTCAAAGAAACTGATTTGGAATATTGGAATCATCAAATTTTTGAAACCTTTTATACATTTGACATCCTCAAGTTTTGAAAACGTTACATATTAAATGTTTGATAAACCAAAAAAAATCAATATTTATGAGCTTCCAAGTTATCCCCGAAGAAAATCGGCCAAAAAGAAAAGCTCTCGGCATATACGAGTCTAAAAACCAAATTTTCTCCATTTTTCTTATTTTTGTAACAGGTATGAAAAAGGAAATCTATAACATAGAAGATTTTTATTTTTTTCATAATTCTGCATGGCAGGAGCTTCAAGTTTTGAGCCATCCCGAATAAAATCGGACTGTAATAAAAGCATCCAGCAAAGGATTATAAATAACAAAATTTTTCTCATTTTTCTTATTTGTTAACACTTATATCAACAACAAGAAATATAACATAGTAAACTTTATTTTTTATCCTAATTTTACAAGCCAAGGGGTTTAAATAACCAAATTTTCCTAACTTTTCTTATTTTGTAACTACCTATATAACAAAAGTATAATATAGAAAATGTTATTTTTCATCTCAAGTCTATATTCCAAGAGCATGTAGAGTATAGGGATCATCTTACCCCTCAATTTCCCTATCAGCCCTATCTCCCCGCTTTGCAGGGATCACATTCTGGGGCGAATACAAAACCTCAGGCACGTGGCTTGAACTTTTCTTTTTTTTTTCGACGAAAAACGAGTCGCGCAGACGCTGTAGCACGAGATTATAAGCGTTTCCTACGAAACACTAAACAATTAAAAGTAATCAAATTGCGTAATTGAATACATTCGAATTCGAGTTCTAAAACTATGAAAGCGACCAAATTAACATAATTAAGAAAAGTTAAATGTATCCAAGCTGGCATTTTCAATTTGGAAGGGCCCAATTTAGATTTTTTCTCATCACGAAATTTATTTTACCATTCTCTGATATATCATCTTATATTATCTATATTTCAATTTATTTACTTTAAGAATTAAAAATTTTTAATTAATGCAGTGATATTATTATATTGCTGTAAAAAATCTAAAAGAAATTTCATATATTTGGATAATATATCCAGAGAGTATGATAAAAATATAATGGATTGGAGGGGACTTGATATAACGGGAAATCGATTCTGATGCTGAATATTCATTTATATTGAAATTCGAAATCCAGGTCCTAACTTAAGTCGCCCTCCCATACTTCTAACATTCAGGAAGTTGAATGAATTTCAAATAAGCTTAATCTTCCAATAATAGCCACTTAAAGAGATTATGAATCGACTTTGTCTCTGAAAAATTACTAGTAAACATGAAGTTGAAGAAGCTACAGTCTCTCTGAAACATGTATAGAAAAATAATAAATTTGTATACAGTTAAACTAATAAAACTGCCAAAAAAGTGTATCATATATGATAAGCTCTTCAACCGTTTGGTAATCTGCCCAATTTAGCCCAGTTTATAACTGGGCACCAACTTTGGCCCATCTGGTCGTCCAATTAACAAAAAAAATAATGTAATTGAATAATAGTATTAATAATGAAATAATCTAATTAAAATTTTCTAATATATCTTATGGTATTGCATTTTTAATTATATTAAAATTTAGACAGTTGGGCGCCCCAATTACAAGAACAAAATTAAACTAACTGGTCTTGATAATAAAGTTATACTCTAGGCTATATTTAGTAGTCTTGAAAAATTAGGAGAGTTGGAATGGGGATGGGCTAACCCTCCCGAAAATTAGGGACGACTAGCAAAGCTCATGGAACATATTTGAGTATTCATCCAGAATTTTAGGACAAGAAGACATTGCGCATACTTTAATTGAAATCTAATACGTTTTATAATTTAGAATCTATAATTATATCAAAATCTTGACAATCCTTTATATTTATCTGGGTTATTCCGTCCAGGTCCCATATGGGAACACCAACAAACGCCCGCATTTCGTGTATATGAATTAAACTACTATCGGCGAGAAAATTCGAGTCCTCTGGCTTTGACGTTAAAAAAGTAAGTGAAGAAAAAATGGTAGCTCAATGAATGAAGGATCATTTGAAAGGTCAAAAATTTTGTACGTTAATGAGCCTGAAACGAATATGCAAAAAAATTGTATAGCTTACAGACCTGAAAATCTGTTAGAAAGTAGGGAAATTTGACAGCTTTTAAAGACAGTGAACTTTGGAACATAGTTTTTTATTGAAAAAAGAATAGGAAAAATCTGAAAAATTCATGGTGGTACCTTAAATATTTCTAAACAAATTGCCATTGAAAAATTTTCAGAATATAACAAATTGTTCATTTTTTGTACATAAATATACAACTGTGCTATCTTAAGTTCTAATGAAGATAATGAAGTGATTTAAATTAGAGCTAGTTAGTTGAACTATTTGTAATTATTTACAATTAGAAAGAAGTATATGCTTTTTTTTCTCTTCGTGCAAATAGCGATATTTGAAGACAGTTTTTTATACTGGAAAGAAAATGTGAGAAACCAGCGGGCTGTCTTTTTTTCATGCGACCGTCCTCGTCTTTCTTGGAAGCACATACTGAAGAAACACGAGGACGACCGCGTGAAAAAAAGGTACCACGCTGGTTTCTTACACTTGCTTTCCAATACAAAAAACTGTCTTCAAATATCGCTATTTACACGAAGAGAAAAAGAAGCACATACTTCTTTCAAATTGTAAATAATTACAAATAGTTCAATTAACTACCTCTAATTTAAATCACTTCTTTATCTTCATTAGAACTGAAGATAGTACACTTGTATATTTACGTACAAAAAAATGAACAATTTGTTATATTCTGCAAATTTTTCAACGGCAATTTGTTTAGAAATATTTAAGGTACCACCATGAATTTTTGCAGATTTTTCCTATTATTTTTTCAATAAAAAACTATGTTTCAAAGTTCACTGTCTTTAAAAGCTGTCAAATTTCCCTACTTTTTAACAGATTTTCGGGTCTGTAAGCTATGCAAATTTTTTTTGGCATATTCGTTTCAGGCTCATTAACGTACAACATTTTGACCTTTAAAATGATCCTTCATTCATTGAGCTACCATTTTTTCTTCACTTACTTTTTTAACGCCAAAGCCAGAGGACTCGAATTTTCTCGCCGATGATAGAAGCAGAGATCTCTGCTAGAAGCAAAGATATAATAACTTTGCTAGAAGTCATCTGGGTATTATCTGGACGCCATCTTTTATCTTATCATAATGTTCTGTGTCTCCGTCTGATGGCGCCCTTGCTTCTTCAAATTTTACCATTGAGTTGGTAATTGGTAGAGCCTGCGACTGGGTATGACAGGTATCGGACGTTGAATGCGTGTTGAGATGTGATATTTCGTATTTTTGAGTACGAATAATAAGAAAAGTTTGCGGTTTTACGAATCGCGCCTCAACATTCCTATTCGATGTGTTTGATTTGTGACCGGGATTGCGCGTAAAGATTACGAACCATGCAGTTTTACAAGGAAAAGCTCCTGTCGCCGGGACAGTTAAAACGGCTTAGTGAACATAAGTACAGCTGCACAAGTGTTAGTTTTATGGATGAATTTCTTCAGCCCTGGTGGGACTGGCTCGTGGGAAAAGTTCCAGTTTGGCTAGCCCCTAATCTTATCACCATCATCGGTCTCATGGTGAACATAGTCACGACTCTGGTCCTCGTTTACTACAGTCCCGATGCCAAGGGAGAGGTAACATAACCTATATTTCTGGACACAGATTAACTGATGTACACTGAGGAAGGTCAACTAGATTATTGCCCAGGCGGAAACTTTTTTGACATACTATACTGCGTATATTTCTAAATTCTTTTACGCATCTTCATTTTTATTAATACATTTTTACGAAAGTAGGGTTTTAAGAGTTCGTTAGGTTGCAAAGTAAATTGAAAACAATAATTATTTCTAGCAATAATATTGTTAAACAACTCGATTTAAAGTGTGGAATGTTTGTATTTTGAATTTAAAAAATTCATTAAACTGCTTTATCGCAAAAGCACACTTTTTTTGGCGGAATGCCACAATTTCGTCTGGGAACTAAATAATAATTGTTTCCTTTTCAATTGTAAACTGCTAGAATACATACATATTTTTTTGTAATTGTATTTTTTTCTGTTTCATATGCTTCAATTTTAAATCTCACATAATTCTAGGAGGTTTCATTTCAAATTCTAGAGTTCAGAAGACTGCATTCTTCAATTTTAAAAGGCGTTGAGTTTAAAAACGATTCATTTTAAAGACTTTCAAATAAAAAATTTGAAATTTCGAAAGTCACATTTTCAAATTGATTAATTTTGAAAGTTATACAACCCTAATATTTAAAAAAATGCACTTTTGAATACTCCCAATGCCAAATTGTTTCGTTTTTAATGCTTTAAATTGAAAATATTAAAGTATTGAAACGTTCAAACATTTAATATTTTAAATATGAGATTCAAAATTGAATAGCATCAACTTTGATTGAACTTTGATTGAACGATAAATAAAGCGATTTGACGAGGCAAAAATTTAAAATTATTGTTACTCTTCTTACTATGATGTCTCAATTGTGGGTCTTTCACGATATGGGGAATGATCATATTTAACTCGCCGTTTAGGTGCTTTTAAACATTTTTACTTCCATAAACAGAGAAAATAATTAAAATTGAATGGGTTTTTATTAAATCAAAATGTATTTAGATATTTGTTTATACTTTATCGTCGATAAGAATTACGAGTAACGATTCAAGGGAGCAGGAGGCACTCCTGAGGCTAGTCACAAAAATAATGTTGGTCAAATCCCTACCCCTTTCCAACGTCTCGTAGGGGCGGGAAGACACCCCTTAGAATAGTTACAAAAATAATGTTGGTCAAATCCCTACCCCTTTCCAACGTCTCAAATGACAGCTGATGTGCGTCAAACTCTTTTTTTTGTCGACATAATAGCTTATGTCGGCAGAAATAAATATCTAAATACATTTTGATTTATTAGAAAACTATTCAATTTTAATTAATTACAGTTTTTCTGGACGTATGGATGTTTAAAAGCACCTAAACGGTGAGTTAAATGTGATCATTCCGAAATGGTGACAGACCCATATTTGAGACATCGTAGTAAAAATAATTTTAAACTTTTGCTTTATAAAATCGCTTCATTTACCGTTCAATTAAAGATTCTAATAGTTTGTTGCCGAAACAAAAAAAATTTCCAGCCAAAATAGGCGTGACGCCCCTATTCTGCAATCGAACCCATTTATTAGCGATTTGTAAATAAGAAAACTAAAAAAATTAAATTATTTGAATTTGAAAATATTTAGAAGCCTTGAATTGTTTAGTTTTAAAATTGCAGGGATCAAAGTCTATCCCCTATTAGGTATTTTCACTTTAACCACCAACTAACTTCACTTCGTTGAGTGCTGAGGGGAAAACAATAGGACAAAGCTTTATTTATGTTATATCTTCGTAATAGATAATAATTATTGTCATTTTATTATTTATTATTATTCCTAAAAAATAAACACTAATTTCCAGATACACTTATATAGAAAAAATTAGTTTTTACGAAGATATTAACAAAATAGGGCAAAAATGGACCAAAGCCCATGCACTTGATCCATTGTTTTCCCCTCAGCACTCAACGAAGTGAATTTAGCCGACGACGAAGTGAAAATGCCTAGTTCATCGAAATTCAATAATTGAGTTATGAAATTTTTTTTACGAAGTATACTTTACGCTAATAAATTGTTCGATGGTAAAAAACATTTTTTATTGTTTAAATAATCGTTTGTTTTAAACAATTGAAAATTAATTAAACTTCTCCACCTGTGAAGGAATTCTTCTACAATCCAAAAGATTCTACGATATCTTCCGAAAATTTTGGTGGAAAAAAAGTTTGTATTTTGCAGTAGTTCAAAAGTTATTGATTTTGTTGTGACCACGCTCCGACCTCCAGGGCTGATCGAGCACTCGAAATACCCATATTATTTTCGTGATTTTCCATCATAAGGAGATGCAAATATTTTTCAAAAAAAAAATACAGCAATCATTTTAATATTGTTTATTCAAGAATTACGAATAAATTCGTACAATGTTCGTGAAAAAATGTGTGCATTCAATCAAATGATAAAAAAGGGCAGTTTTACGTGTAGTTAATCGTAAATATTCAACTGAAAAGTTAAATTTTCAATTTGAAAAAATTAATTTTCAAACAAAACAAAAAATTTCCAACAAAATAGTTAAATTTTCAGTAAAAAGTTAATGTTTAACCAAAGAGATAAATTTTCAATTAAAATGATAAAATATTTAATTGGAATAGTTGAATTTTTAATCAAAAAGATGAATTTTCTACTAAAAAGATTGATTTCTACGAAAAAATACAAATTTTTAACTAGAAAGAAATAATTTTTGAACCAAAAATTGAATAGTTAAATTTTTAGTTAAAAAATTGATGTTCAACCAAAGAGATGAAGTTTTAACTAAAATGATGGAATATTCAACTGAAATAATTACATTTTCAGTATAAAAAAATTGATTATCAGCCACAGAAAAAACGAATTTTCAACAAAATAGCTCATTTTGCCAACACAGTTGAATTGAACCAAAAAAGACGAATTTTCCACAAAAGTTCAATTTTCAACTAGAAACTTGAATTTTCAACTGAAAACAATAAATTCTCAACCAAAAATAGAATAATTAAATTTGAAGTCAAAAAAATTAATTTGCAACAACAAAAAAACTAATTTTCAACAAAATAATGAAATATAGTAATATAAAGCTACTTTTACAAATGAATCATTGTTATTCAATTTTATCCCTGACTTGAAAAAAAATCCCCTGATATTTCTAGGTTTTTCCAAATATGTAAAACTTCCATTCTAGTATTTAGCTTTTGATTAACAAATCAACCATGTTAGATTTTCTTTTTTCTATTGTTTTGCACAAATCGTCGACAATTTGCTTTTATCTTATTTCTTTGGACCGCAGTTTTTCTGAACTAATCATAATCGTCGCGATTCTCAAAGGCGAAGACGATCGAACAAACACTTTCGTTTCATTCCTATGATCCTGATGCCGAAAACAACAAAATATTGTGCAAAATATTTTCCGGGCAAAAAAAAGCAGTTACTATTACTTACACGTAACTCTGCCCTTTTGATTGAATGCACAAAGTTTCTTACGAACATTGTACGAATTTCTTCTTAATTCTTTAATAAACAAAATTGAAATGATCGCTTTTTTTTAATTTTGAAAAATATTTTCACCTTCTTATGATGGAAAATCACGAAAAGAATATGGGTAATTCGAGTCGCACGATAACTGAAGGCGCGTGCGTCTGAACGTGCTCGAACAGCGCTGGAGGTCGGAGCGTGGTCACAAAAAAATCAATAACTTTTGAACTACTGCAAAATACAAACTTGTTTTCTCACCAAAATTTTCGGAAGAGATTGTAGAATCTATTGGAACGTGGAAAAATTCTTTTACAGGCGGACAAGTTTAATTAATTTTAAATTGTTTAAAACAAACGATTATTTAAACAATAGAAAAATGTTTTTTACCATCGAACGATATTTTAGCGTATACTTCATAACAAAAATTTTCATAACTCAATTATTGAATTTCGATGAACCGTTCGCGAGTAATCCATTTTTGAAAAAGAAATGATCAAGAATTTTTATTGGTAATAACTTTTTAAAAAATATATTTTTGGCATACATAGTTTAGGGAAGCTATTTTGATATAAAAACGAATCGAAAACTGTATAAATTGATTGAAAATAGAACTATCGATTCAAAAGTGGCACACTTGAGATATTTCGACCCATATCGATTTTTTCTTTATTCCTATATATAAAAAAAATGTTTTATGTTTTCCATAATTTTCCCGATTTTCGTGAAAAAATTATCCTTTTTCCCCTTTTTTTGAGATTCTCTTGTAATGTGATGCCTGCAATTGGGAAGCTTCCATGCCTGTATCTGCTCCAGAAAACAGCAAATTAAAAGTTAAAAGGTTTTTTTTTTTAATACAAAAGTGTTTTTGTTTTACCACCAAGAAAATTGTACCTATCTTAATAATTATGAGTTTTATTGGTTACTGGTACACGTAATCTTGATACATGATATGATTCAATGAATCACGAAAAAATCATTTGCTTGAAATAGTGATCATGACGTGAAATGAGAACAACAACGAGAACCTAGTGTATTATATCTATCTATTGAAGTTGAAAGTTCTTAAGTTTGAAACGTGGAATTTCTTTAAATTAAAAGAAATCTAAAATTCATAGTCTTTAAATTTAAATTAAAAGGCTATGCATTTTAGATATGCAATAATATCGTTTTTCAGGAAGTTTATCGCTTGCATTGAAAGTTTCAATAAATTAGATAAGCAGGTTTTGAAGAGCGGTTGTCTTATATTGTGTTTTTATTTATAGGGGAGACAACTCTATAGTAGATAATAAATCTACAGTAGATAATCAATAATTTGAAATACTAATGCATTTCATATAAATTAGTCAATTTATTTAATAGTTAGGAGATTATACTTGGTAACTTAAATTAGGATGAGTTATTTTTGGTATATTTGTGCTTTTAATTAATGATTGTCTACTTTCGGGTGGTCTCCCCTACTTTATTTATATTTATTTATCGCCTATTACACAGCCCGACTTGACAATTGCAAATTGGATGACACTAGTCATTTCTCGTAGATTTAGGGTCGCTGAATTCGAATCCGACCTCAGAATTGCTCTATCACATCAGGTTTTTTAAATATCCTAACGTAAATGTGCAAAAAACGTGGTTTTTGCCTATATTTTCGAGGTTACGTAGCATCGCGACATTTTTTTCTCAAAAAAATATACACAGTATTTCAAAGCATAAGTCTTGCTCTTTTAAATTCCGTTGAGTCTTCTCGAATATATTTTTTCTTCATCGAGAATTTTAATTTTGAAATTTTCAAACTACGCATTTTTCAAGGGCTAGAAGTCCACAAATGCCAAGCCCAGTAACCCTAAGTCCACAAACCCTAAGTCCACAGAGCCCAAGCCCACAAACCCTCAATCCATAAACTCTGTCGATAGTTTTTAGCCGCAATGTGCGTTATCCAGTATTTAGCCTTTGAAAAATTCATGTAGTTTGAAAATTTCAAAATCAAAATTCTCGGTCAAGAAAAAAGATATTCGAGCAAATTCAACGGCATTTGAAAGAGCAAGACTTATACTTTGAAATGCTGTGTATATTTTTTCGAGAAGTGAATGTCACGATGCTATGTAACCTCGAAAATTGGCAAAAACAGCGTCTTTCGCACTGTTACGTTAGAATATTTAAAAAACCTGATGTGATAGAGCAATTCTGAGGTCGGATTCAAATTCAGCGACCCAAAATCTACGAGAAATGACTAGTCTCATCCAATGTGCAATTGTCAAGTGTCTCATCCAATGTGCAATTGTCAAGTCGGGCTGTGTTGTTCGCAACTGATAAAAAAAGTGTATTGTAATTCTTGTCCATAGCTACGATTTCAAGAAGAATGAGTAGTCACAACATTAATCTAAAGATGATAATTTCATTATCAACATTAATTAATTATGCTAATAATAAGATTGAGATAGTAATACTTTATTTTTTAAATTCCAATCCTTTCGAAATCTTATTATTTTGTGAATGTTGATGTTTCTAAATTTTGAAGTTTGGTATTCCTGTCGCTTATAAAATTACAACTTGAACTTGGGGGCATAATTTCATATTTTGATACTTTTAATTTAAAGACTATAATGTTTTCGTTTTCAGTTTTTCGAATGAAATAGTTTCCATAGACATTTTTAATGTTTTTTTTTTCTGTAAATTTTACTTGCAGGCACCAAGATGGGCATGTTTTCTATGCGCAGTTGGTCTCTTCGTTTACCAAACTTTGGATGCCATCGACGGCAAACAAGCCAGAAGAACGGGAACTTCTACCCCACTGGGGGAACTTTTTGATCACGGGTGTGATTCCATTTCCACAGGTAAATTAGAAAACACAGTCTTTGTTCGTCCAGCTTTTCCTACGAATAGCCCTGGCTGGACGAACATATTTCCCTTTCCTTTTGCAGTTCCGCTAATCAAATTTGCAAGATTTTTGCTATTTGTGCAAAAAAGCTGGACGATTAGCCACGGCCATTAAAAAAAACTTATGATAAAACATTTAAAAACTGAAATTAATGTTAACTCCCGGCTTTTGCGTAAAAACTTAAAATTATGGGAAAATGGTCAGAAAAAAGAACTACAAATAAAAACTTTGAACTTCGTCGGGAACGTTATTTATTTTTCCGCTTTTTTACTTTTGCGAAAACTTTCCCATCCTAGTTTTTCTGATCATTTTGCAAAATTTGAATATAAATATTTATCAACCATTTTTTGAATCAAATAAATTACCAAAAATTAGCACTTTACATTAAAAAAAAAAATTTTAATTTAGACAAGGGTTTGAAATTTTTGTTATATTACATTTGCTATCACTGTTTTAAAAGGACTTTCTTCTTTTCATTTTGTGAATATTTTTGTAGTATTCTTTAATAAATATTTTGTTGAATTTTCTATAAATCAAATACTTTGAGCTTAACTTTTTAATTACTTATCTAGCAAGAACAAGTAGAGCTGTGAGTTTCGAAAATTTGAATATTGGAAATAGTCGAGAAATTTGTCTAAATAAAACCCTTTATAGGATGAAGTAATTAGTCGAGGAGCACTTTTAAGTAGAAGATTCATTTAGAAGGCGTTTACTAACATGCGCAGAGTGCATCTTTTTCCTGATAATGATATTATCGTGGTTTCTTCTTGCCATTGACTACCATAATGATATTTATCAAGCTTGGTCTTTTAATGATACTGTTAAGTCTACACTCTAGTGTTTCACGGCTTATAATATATGACACAGTTTTACATTTCAGATCATATAACTAGACTGATTGTCAAGATAATTATCGATTAATTAACACTTGCACCAAACAGATCGAAGTTGTTTTGTAATGACGATTTAAAAATCTATGACTATCTATGCTTAATTATTTAGTTTGTTGAAAAATCATCTACAGAAAAAAAAACAGTACAACTTTTTTTGTGATTCGTTAAAATTTTTAAATGGGTTTCTCAATTCAAGAGAACTGAAAAAAACAGGTACGGAATTTACTTAAAATTTTGGATATATTGAAATAATTTAGATTGCAGCTTCGTAATAAAAATAATCGCAAGGAATATCACTATTTTAAAAAGATCATCTTAAGAATTAGAATTTTTTAAATAACATCAGATTTATAATTAAAATATGAGCTACAATTTTCAAAAAAAAAAAAAAAAAAAAAATTGGAAGTAACTGACAACAATTTTATTTTGATCAGGAGTGTCTGTAAAATATTTTCAATGCCTCCCAAGAGATTAGCATTCTTAATTCGTATGACTTACGCATTACGCATACAGTCAACAAAACCGTTAATTTTCTTTTAATTATCTTTCCAGTTTTCGTAGCCCTGTCGGCGTGCATAGCTGTGCAATTGGGCTACTATCCAACGTGGATGTTTTTCCAATGTTTCTGCGCAATGACGCTTTTCTACTGTGCTCACTGGCAAACTTACGTTTCAGGTAAATTTGACAAACACAACTTTTAAGTCTCGTTACTCATTCAACGACTGAATTTCCTTATTCAATAGGAATGACTTGCTTTCATTCTGATATTGTTCAACTTTCGAGTCACGCTATTCATTACTTACGTAATCTTCATTATTCTTATTTTTTCTTTATTGATTCTTAATTATTTTGTAATCTTTTTGATAAGCTTTGTCACAGGCTCCATTAAATTAGGAAACTGAGAATTCAGTTACAGCTAGAAGTATTCGAGAAATAGCAGTAAATTTATATACTTGGTCGAGAATTTAAAACAGAATCAGTCAGATGAAATATTGTAAATGGAAACAAAATTTATCGTTGAACTTAATGTTGAAGTTCGATGAACTTTATGAATATTGCATTAAAATTTTGCCAACTGATCAAGATTCTTAATAGCGAATCGTCGCCAAGTAAAATAAAAAGCGACCAAGAATTGTCGTCTGGAATAATCATGTATTTTGGACCTTTTGTGGATTGTCGGCGCAATTCTCAACCGATTTCAATTAAACTTGGCAGCTGACTGACCAATCATTAAAAACAAGTTTAGGTGTGATTTTATGTTAATATCTTAGAAACCGTGAGATTAATACAAAACAAAAACATAAAAACAACCCATTTTCGACCTGTGCTCACCTCTACATCCTAATCTATCGAACCGATTGGTACCAAATTTTAACGAGAAGTCAATACTAACAGATGCTGGATACAATTTTGCAGATATTTTTGATATCTTAAATAGTTTTTAAAATTTTACATATTTAGTGTAAAACAAAAAAATTCAGAGATGACATAAATAGTAAAAAAAATTTTAACTATTCAAGATATCGAAAATTCTTGCAATGTCTATCGAGAATATGTTACTACAGACTTTACTAAAATTTGCTGTGAATCTGTTGGATGGATTAGTCTGAAGGGGTGAGCGCAGGCGAAAATTTCATTTTTTACAATCGTTCAATAACAATACATTTTTTAAGTTAAAAAATATATTTCTATAAAATCTTACAGAAAATAATGTATGGGTTATTTTCAATAAGTAAAATTTAAGGGCCATGTAAATCGAGTGTAAATTGCAAAAATAGGATTCAGGCCAAACGGTGAAGCTATTTTGTCTGATTTTTTGTATACAGACTCGAAAGAGTATAGAGACTCTCGGTACAGGTCGATTTTTTCGAGAAAAAAAAAATAGTTTTCATGCAAAAATTAGAAGAAATAAATTGTCCTCGATATCATCGTTGCAATAATGTGTTCTACTATTTAACGATGCAGGGACGAGGTAAGGAAGTTATTTTTCTCGGATTTTCTTTTGCGCGCTCCAAGCGAGAAAAGGAAAAACTACCACCCGTTATGACGCAAGTATGCAGGTAATGAAACACCCACTGTGACGAACACTGATGCATTCAGGGGCGAACACACCGTATACGAGAAGTAGGGGCCCCTACCCAAATAAGTGGGTGAATTCCCAAAAGGTTGCGTGGGTCTAGGTGGTTGGGGGTGGATAATATCATTAAATGAAGACTGTGAAAGAAAATTGTAAACAATATAATGTCTTATAATCAATTCGCCGCCGAATTCATGCATGTAATATTCACGCCGACTCAGTGTAACTGTACAATTTTCGGCAAATTACTCCGAAAAATAACAGATTTATTCGCATTGTACACAAACTTTGCATGTTTGCACAACTCAGGGGCTGTCTGCAATAACCATTTATAGAATTTTCTTGAACCTGAGAGATCATACAAAAAGGTTTCAAATTTTAATTTTTCAAGCATATATTGAAATATGAAACTTAACTGCGCATCTTCTCTTCCTCATAAAAAAACTTACAGCACGTGTATTTGTTGAAATAAACACGAAGAGCTGCTAATTATTTCTACCACATGGCCTTTTTTTTAGCTAATTTGACTGTATTCTATGTAAACTCGTACGTGATTTTGTCCAAAACAAAAACTGTCAATCGTTTTGTGACTGATGTTTTACTTCAACATGTTACTTTTGGGCAAATACTGCATTTCTTACGAGCAGTTTATCGTTACATTCGGAAATGTTCTATTCACCCATAATGACGGAAATGGTATACAATTGTCCCCTGATTACGAATATCTTTGTTCGGTTTTCGAAATCTTTGTCAGTTTTTTTGGAAACAATTTAAGTATTTATTAACACAAATTTATAACAGCACTTTCAGCTCGCTAAGCAAAAATAAAACTGTTTTGTCTCTTGCACTTGCTTCGTACGATAAACCATTTGCAATCAACATGATAATTATAATAATTTATAATTCATATATTTTGTTAAAAATTAGTCTTTCATGGTAAAAAATAAATAATGTTCTTGCGTAAAAATTGAATAATTTGGTTTAAAATTCATTTACTTTGTTTAAAATTCGTGTTTTTTGTTGAAAAATTAAAATATATTCAGTTAAAGAATCATGTATTTTGTTAAAAATTCGTCTTTTTCGGTACAAAATTAATCATCTTGGTTACAAATACAACTAATTGGTTAAATGTTGAACTATTATTCGGTATAAAATAATTCTTATTCTTTAAAAATTAATTCTTTGTATTGAAAATTTTACTGTTTTGTCAAACTGTTTCGTCGAGCATAAATTTATCTCTTTTCTTTAAAAATATTCTACTTTGGTTAAAAAGTAATTTTTTTAGGATTCTTCACTTTACTTGAAAATTCATCTGTTTGGTTAGAAATTGTACTATTTTGTTGAAAAATCATTGTTTTTATTTGGATTTTTTTTTACCGAAAAATTGACTCTCACTGCAAGATTTACAAATGTACTTGAAAAATCATCTCATTGGCTGTAAATTTGAGTATTATGCTAAACATTATGTTCATTTGTCGAAATTTAATTTTTTAACTGAAAATTCAACTATTCCACATATATCGTGAAAAGTTTATCTTTCTTAAGTGTAAATTCATCTTTTTTTTTTTAAATTTCTTTTTTTTTTAGTAGGAAATTCATGCTTCTTACTTGAAAATTCATCTCATTGGTTGAAAAGTTAACTATTTTGTGCAAACATGCAAAGTTTGTGTACAATGCGAATAAATCTGTTATTTTTCGGAGGAAAAATGGAGCGACATAGATTATTGATATCTTGCATGTTTGTATAATCTGCCTTTTTATACAGAGATTTTGTATATTGTCATTTAATGTAACAAGGTACTACAACTTTCGGAGTAGGTTGCCGAAAATTGTACAGTTACACTAATTCGGCGTGAATATTGCATGCGTGAATTCAGGGGCGAATTTATTAGAAGACATTATATTGTTTGCAGTTTTATTCCAAAGTCTGCATTTAATGATTGTTACGTTCGAGAAAGTTCTTAATTAAATATTTGCTTATTTAATCAATAAGTTTTATCGACGTTTTGAAATAATAATATCCCTTTCGGGATATTGATAAATTGTAGGTCTCTCTTCTGCCTTATTAATTCAAGGCGTTTCTAATTGTTAAATGCTAATGGTGTTACTGACTTTGGCTGGTAAAAGAAAAGACATTGTATATCATGTGTGACAGTTATGCCAATATATTTAAACAATTTGCATCATTATTTAATACAAAATAAACAAAATCATATTTTGTGTGTGCGTGCGTGTATCAGTGTGTGTCAGTGGGAATAGGACACAGTCATTACCAACTTCTGGATGATTGTGATCGCACAGATTCTATAAACTATTCCCTTCAATGGAAGGCGAAATTTGAATCGTTAGTTTTGTTTATACCATATTTCACTTTTATCTTTCAGTTATTATCCCCGGATAAATGGAATCACAACCGACTGATTGGGATAATAACCTACGACTGTACTTTGACCTTTTAACCGTGTTTTGTTTCAAGTCAGTGAATTAGAGGAATGAGGTAAGCAAAGTTCGGAAACCAACTAATTCCCGTGAGGTTAAAACTGACCCCCGCAGGTCATATTGTCTAGCAATAGAGAAAAGCGCTGTACGATTTCAATTATTTCTTTCACGTCGGACTGCGACCGAAATAATTGAGACAGGTAGGCTGTGTAAAACCGATTTAAGAGTTAAGAATTTTGAATTTTCGTTCAAATTCCAATGGTTTAATTTTCCTGTAATTCCTATCTTATTTTTAATATTTATTCATGTACACCATTTAACTTTAGGCTTTCATAGATAAATTTGTACCCTGATTAAATAATTATTTATATTAGTATAATTGTTAACCGATCTTGAATGAAGGATTTCGTCTATAACATCAATTTTTCTGAAGTAGTACGCTGATCATAAATGTTTATACTTTATCTCTGAAATTTTCGAGGTCTTGATTGTTGCGACATTTTCTTTAAAGGTTTATTCTCTATGCTTCTTAATCTTAAATTATCTATTTTAGTTGAAATATGGCTTCTGCCCTGATTAATCCTTCTCTCATTATCTCTTTCCTTTCCTAATCCTTTTTCTGATTTATTTTACTATTTTAATGTTTTGTGATTTGTGTGGGTGTATGAGTGTACTCATGTGTGTAAGTGTATGCACGAGCGCCACACATCTTAGCGTCTCGTATGCATGTTCTCATGTGTGTAACCACGTGCGCCTCATACACACTAGCCTCTTCGTGGTTACACTCAAATATTCTATTAGATCGATATTTTAATCCGTTAGAATATTTATATTAATATCTACATATTATAACTACTTGAAATGTTAGATGCGAAACATAGAATGCACCTAACAATGATATTATCCACCCCCAACGACCTACACCAACACAACCTTATGGGAATTCACCCACTCATTTGGGAAGGGGCCCCTAGTTTTCGTATACGGTGTGTTAGCTCCTGAATAAATCAGTGTTAGTCACAGTGGGTGTTTCATTACCTGCAGACTTGAGTCGTAACGGGTGGTAGTTTTTCTTTTTCTGGCTAGGAGCGCGCAAAAGAAAATCCGAGCTGAATAAATACCTTACCTGCTCCCTGCTTCGCTGAATAGTACAACACATTACTACAACGATGCTATCAACAAAAATTTATTTCTTTAAATTTTAGCATGAAAAATAGAATTTTTTTCGAAAAAATCGACCTTTACCGAGAGTCTTTATACTCTTCAGAGTATGCATACCAAAAATCAGACAAAATAGCTTCAACATTTGGCCGGAATGTTATTTTTGTGATTTACACTCGATTTCCAGGGCCCTTATAGGTGTTTTCATCCACCGTCCAGAGGGAAAATATTTTGATATTTAATTGTGATACCATAAGGAACCACGTACGATAGATGTCAAAACTTTATGTATTTTTTTCTGGGAAAAAGTTAAATTTGACTGGAATACACGTGAAGGTTACAGTGCGATTTTAGACTTCTTTTATCTCAAAGATAATTCTTCGAGGTGCTTGGTTTTTTTGAGCCGAACAGATTAAATAGGTTGTGAAGTGAGAGCCAAGGGGACTTACAAAAATCAAGCACCCCGAATTATCTTTAAGATACAAGAAGTCTAAAACTCCACGTGATAGGATGCCACCCATATACCACGTTGACAGTTTGTTGGGGGGGGGGGGGGCGGGGAAAAAGTCTCCCATAAGAAAAGAAGACGTTCTTGTAAATTTTACTCAGAATCGTCAATATTAGGCGAATCGAGGTGAAACTCAACATTTCTCTTCACAATTAGCTACAAAATATAAAAGAATAATTAGTTCTTAAATATCACCCCCATAAGTCATCACTCCTATAAGTCGCAAAAAAATCGTAACTGGCGCCAGAAACTTGCAATACCCAATTTTTCACTTACCGGTTTGTTTGCGACCCAATATAATAAACTTGTGTATTGACGATTCTGAATAAATGTTCTGAATTTCTGAATATTCTGAAATTCTGAATAAACATGAAAAATGAAAAAATTCTTCCTACTTTGTATCATGAAGCTTATGTTTTTAAGACAAAGTGAATTTTCAGCCAATCCACATCTCCTTTAGGCTTCGTAGCTTTTGAATACCAAGAATATGTATATTTTCATAAAATATGAAATAAGTCCACGTGGATAGAGGAGAAAGGGGGGGGGGGTCTTCAAATGTCCAAGTTTCTCCACATGGGAGGAGGGGTAAAAAGTGGTAAAAAATTGTCCACGTGGTATATGGTCGGCCCCTAGACTCTGGCAAATATGACTTGATAGAACCTAGGCTAACGACATTGTCGGAATACAAATGATAATACTGAAGAATCATTGATTTTAAGAAAACTAATTGTAAATTTGAAGTAACCACTTTCTTTTTTGTAACAATTTTTAAAAAGATTAAACTTCTTTAAATTCCCTAGTAAACATTTCTAAATACATAGTTTTTCCGATGATCTCAAACAATTCTGAATAAGCGTGAATAATGAATGTTCGAGCGAAATAATGCCTGTAATATAAATTTGTGTTAGCTTCAATTTATTCTTTAAATACTTCAACTATTGTTTTTCCTTCTCTTCGAGCGGTATGGATTTTATTGCACCAGCAGCAGGCTTATTGTTCGAGCAGGTATGTTTACAAAATTTGGGTTTTGTAAACATACGCGGTCGACTAGAGTGGTAATGCAGGGTCAGAGTTTGTTGCTATTTTTTGAACTCTCCTGAGTCGAGCTTGAGGGCTCAGCGTGAGCGGTCGTGTTTTTCTTGTTCAGTGTGAATTTGTTCGAGTTCCTGATTTTCACGAGTACAAAAGTGGCTGTTCCATTTTTTTGTGGTGCTTATTGTGAGAGCTGATCTCTTCATTCGTGTCCCTTTCTGACCGGATCGTCTTAACCTTGGATTTTATACCTTGCGGATTAATCGTGTTTTGGATTATGTGAGTGCCCGATGGTGAGAGTTTCCTAATATTAATTAGTATTGTAAAGGGCTTTTTCCTCCACTCACTAAGTGGAGGGTTTTTATGCCAGGTAAATAAACCTTGTTTTGTGTTCACGTAAATCAGGGTTGCTTTCTACTTGGCCCACCTCGCTCCTCTGACATGTTTTCTTTATTTTAATTATTATTTATTAATTTACTTTTTTTACGTAAAACTGCGATCAATGAATGTAAATGGTATACTTGAAAACTATTTCGCGGTATGATTGAGCGTTACGCCCGAGTGCGAGCGCTTGGACTCCCTTTACACTCGGCCCTGTATCTCAATAAATAATAATTGGCCCATTGTCTTACTCGAGGTTTCTCATAATTAAAAATTTGAAGCTTGCTTTTGCGGTTATTGAAAAATATGGAACCGTAAATTACAAAAAAATTAAAATGATCAATTGATTTATTCAAAAAATGGTTGAATTTTTTTTTGTTATAAACAATAAAATAGGATGATAGAGTATAAAAACCACTTTCCAAAACGCTCATAAAAAATTTAAATCCCATAATTAGAAATTGAGTTGCAGGCTTTTTAAACTACCCGTGCAGGCGTTGGGTCAAAAATCCAACCCCCCACCACTTGGAAGGGCTGGTAATCCTGGTCTATAAATTTGTGTATTAAATACTGTTGGGTAGACGAACATATTTCCAGAATTTAAAGACAATCGAAGAACATGACTCTTAAAGTTGGAACAGTTGAGAAATAATGCCCCATATTTCATTTATCAACATCGGTCAAGCCGTTTTCTAGGAAAAAAACTGTTTTTATTTCCCTCTCCCCCTCCATAAGTCTCTCAAAAATGTACTTATACGGTTATAATTGGTACAGATTTTACTTCTGACCATGAAAAAATGCAATAGGTTATGTCCCAAAGTTTATATGAAATATGGAAATACTATTTCTTCTTGAGAGCGGAAGTAGTGACAGGAGTGTGACTACCTCTCCCCTAGTGATGTCACGTAGCCCCGTAGATACGAAATATCTGTCGGGGTGCTTGGGGGCGACTAACTTTTCTATACAAAATTTTAATAGTAACTAGAGTTTTAATTATTTTATTTCAGTATTTTGACATTTACTTTCAATGAATGTAATTGTAAAGAGAAGTTTACAAAGTGATTGTTTGTTGTACATTATTGAGTATTGTAATATCATCATTTTTTACGTAATATGTACAATGTACACAAATGTTAGTTGATATTTTTTGAAGTATAAAAATATATTAACATCATGCTCAAGGTAGAAAGGTAAGTTATAGTAATGAAATATGATGATAGAATCTCAATCCTATTCAGTATCAGTAAATTCAGATATGTTACAGTAAATATTAAATATTATATTAAATATAATATTCGAAAGTATATTTGAGTCTACTGCTTTGATATGTTTAAGTTTATCAAGTCCTTAAGACTTTAAGGTTTAAGTTCGTGTTTAGAGTTTACACCGTCCAAGTACCTACGTATTATCCGGATAGGTAGTTTTGTGGCAGGATATTTTTTAAACTGCAGTCAGGTGCATCAGTAGATGCACAGTAGATAATAGCCCAATTTTGGCACTTGCATATATTAGTAAATTAAACAAAAACATATAGTGTATATGTATATATCGGTTCTGGTTTCGCTTCCTTTGGAATAGAACTGAAGGGCCTGTGAAAAAGCCGCCGAACGCGTCCTCTGGTTGCGGATAGAGGGTCCCTGTACCAAGGGTTTCTGCTGAATATGGTTACAATAATTCATAAGCAGTTGCGGACAATTGTCCAGGGATGATCCTGAAGGAATAACCCCTAAGCGGAGGCGTAGCAACCGTGCCGAAAGCTGAATGGCACCTGGGTGAGGTGTCTGAAACGGTGACTCTGGGATACCGGGCGACCTCTCAGAGTATGCAGCCTTATCCTTGCACGCGGGGCTCTACAAGGATG
>JAABKJ010004392.1:0-24430 GCA_011634705.1 Andricus grossulariae
GTTTCTTCACCACGCCTTTTTGATTTTTCATCCCGCTTATCAGTTTCCCTATTCCACTTCTCGGTTTCTCCATCACGCTTCTTAATTTTTCTATCATGCTTCTAAGTTTTTCTACCCCGCTTCTCAGTCTTTCTATCCCGCTTCTCACTTTTCCTATCACGCTTCTCAGTTTTTTTATCCTGCGTCTTCGTTTCTCTATTCCACTTCTCAGTTTTTCCATCATGATTCTCAATTTCTCTATCCCACCTTTTAGTTTTTCTAGCACGCTTCTCAGTTTCTCAACCCCGCTCCTTAGTTTTCATATCACGCTTCTCAGTTTTTCTATCCTGCTCTTCGTTTCTCTATTCCAATTCTTAGTTTTTTCATTATGCTTCTCAGTTTTTCCATCAAGCTTCTTAGCTTCTTCACCACGCCTTTTTGATTTTCTATCCCGCTTATCAGTTTCCCTATTCCACTTCTCAGTTTCTCCATCACGCTTCTCAATTTTTCTATCATGGTTCTCAGTTTTCCTATCCCGTTTCTCAGTATTTCTATCTCGCTTCTCATTTTCTGTTTCAAGCTTCTCAGTTTTTCTATCCCGCGTCTTAGTTTCTCTATTCCTCTTCTCTGTTTTTCTATCACGCTTCTTAGTTTTTCTATCCCGCTTTTTAGTTTTTCTAGCACGCTTCTCAGTTTCTCCATCCAGCTTCTCAGTTTCTTTCACGCTTCTCAGTTTCCCTATCCCGCGTCTTAGATTCTCTATTCCACTTATTAGTTTTTCTATCACGCTTCTTAGTTTTTTATCTCGCTTTTTAGTTTTTTTTATCCCGCTCATCAGTTTTTCTATTCCGCTTTTCTGATTCTCCATCTCGTTTCTAAGTTTCTCCATCAAGCTTCTTAGTTTATTCACCACGCCTTTTTGATTTTCCACACCGCTTATCAGTTTCTCTATTCCACTTCTCGGTTTCTCCATCACGCTTCTCATTTTTTCTATCCTGCTCTTCGTTTCTCTATTCCACTTCTTAGTTTTTTATCATGCTTCTCAGTTTTTCTATCCCGCTTTTCAGTTTTTCTATCACGCTTCTCAGTTTCTCTTTAACGCTTCTCAGTTTCTCAATCCAGCGTCTTAGTCTCTCTATTAAACTTCTCAGTTTTCCTATCACGCTTGTCAGTTTTTATATCCCGCGTCTTAGTTTCTCTATTCCACTTCTTAGCTTTTATATCACGCTCCTCAGTTTTTTATATCCCTTTTTAGTTTTTTTATCCTGCTCATCAGTTTCTCTATTCCGCTTTTCTGATTCTCCATCTTGCTTCTCAGTTTCTCCATCAAGCTTCTTAGTTTCTTTACCACGCCTTTTTGATTTTCAATCCCGCTTATCAGTTTCCCTATTCCACTTTTCGATTTCTCCATCACGCTTCTCAATTTTGTTATCAAGCTTTTTAGATTTTCTATCCCGCTTCTCAGTATTTCTATCCTGCTTTTCATTTTCTCTTTCACGCTTCTCAGTTTTTCTACCCCGCGTCCTAGTTTCTCTATTCTTCTTCTTTGTTTTTCTATCACGCTTCTTAGTTTTCCTATTCTGTTTTTCACTTTTTCTAGTACGCTTCTCAGTTTCTCTATCAAGCTTTTCAATTTCTTTATCACGCTCCTTATTTTTGCTGTCCCGCTTATCAGTTTCTCTATTCCACTTCAAAGATTCTTCATCCGGCTTCTCAGTTTCTCTATCAAGCTTTTCAATTTCTTTATCATGCTCCTTATTTTTGCTGTCCCGCTTATCAGTTTCTCTATTCCACTTCAAAGATTCTTCATCCCGCTTCTCAGTTTCTGCATCATGCTTCGCAGTTTCTTCACCACGCTTTTTAGATTTTCTATCCCGCTTCTCAATCTTTCTATCCCGCTTCTCAGTTTCTCTTTCACGCTTTTCAGTTTTTCTATCCCGTTTCTCAGTTTTTCTATCACGCTCCTTAGTTTTTCTATTCTGCTTTTTAGTTTTTTCTAACACGCTTCTCAGTTTCTCCATCCCGCTTCTTAGTTTCTTCATCAAGATTCTCAGTTTCTTTATCACGCTTCTTATTTCTTCTGTGCCGCTTATTACTTTCTTCATTGCGCTTCTCAGAATCTCCATCCCGCTTGTCAGTTTCTTCAGCACGCTTTGCAGTTCCTTCACCATGCTTCTTAGATTTTTTACCATGCTTTTCAGTCTTTCTATCCCACTTCTGAGTTTCTTCATCCCGCTTCTTAGTTTCTCTTTCACGCTTCTCAGTTTTTTTATCCCGCGTTTTTGTTTCTCTATTCCTCTTCTCTGTTTGTCTATCACGCTTCTTAGTTTTTCTATCTCGTTCTTCAGTTTCTCCATCACGCTTCTCAGTTTCTCCATCACGCTTCTCAGTTTCTCCATTAAGCTTCTCAATTTTATTATCACGCTTCTTATTTTTTCTGTCCCGCTTATCAGTTTCTCTATTTCACTTCAAAGATTCTTCATCCCGCATCTCAGTTTCTTCATCATGCTTCGCAGTTTCTTCACCACGCTTTTTAGATTTTCTATCCCGCATCTCAATCTTTCTATCCCGCTTCTCAGTTTCTCTTTCACGCATTTCAGTTTTTCTATCCCGCTTCCCAGTTTTGCCATCACGCTCCTTAGTTTTTCTATTCTGCTTTTTAGTTTTTTTCTAGCACGCTTCTCAGTTTCTCCATCTCGCTTCTCAGTTTCTTCATCACACTTCTTATTCTTCCCATCCCGCTTATCAGTTTCTCTATTGTGCTTCACAGAATCTTCATCCCCCTTCTCAGTTTCTTCATCACGCTTTCCAGTTTCTTCACCACGCTTTTTAGATTTTCTACCCCGCTTCTCAGTCTTTCTATCCCGCTTCTCATTCTCTTCATCCCGTTCCTCAGTTTCTTTTTCACGCTTCTCAGCTTTTCTATCCCACGTCTTAGTTTCTCTACTCCGCTTCTCAGTTTTTCTATCACGTTTCTCAGTTTTTCTATTTCGCTTTTTAGTTTTTCCAGCACGCATCTCAGTTTCTCCATCCGGCTTCTCAGTTTCTTCATCACGCTTTTTATTTTTTCTATCCCGCTTATCAGTTTCTCTATACCGCACCTTAATTCCTCTAAGTTGCTTTTCAGTTTCTCTATCCCGCTTCTCAGTTTCACCTTATTTTTTTTCGTTTGCGATTTCCCGCATCCCAAGTAATTTTCTATCGATCTTTTTTGCGTTTACTAACTTTCTGAAAAATAAAATTCTCCTGTGTATCAGCATAATTAAAAGAAGTTACCTACATTACAGAGGAATCCTCTTTAAAAAAACGCCATATTTTAATTTGCATAATTTGATTTCAAATATAACACATTCTATATGCCGCATGCGCATGAAACTCGCTTTTGTTGTGGGTATGCATATTGATTTTAAATTCTAATGATAAAATATATGATTCAATTGAACGAAGAAAGGAATATTTAATTCATGAAGAATAAAGTTTGTTAGCGAAACAACCACAAATAATTAATTAAACTGTTTGTTACGTATAGAGAAAAGGGTATCAATCCCAAATGAGAAAACAAATAAACTTTGGATGGAAAGCATACTAAAGAAAAAATAAATGAAGTAACATCACTAACTTCGTTTTGTATGCAACCAACGATCGTTCGAAACTTTTATCTTGTTACTGAAACGAGTATCCTATTTTTTTTAAATCCAATAAATCCATTCAATTTCATTTACGGAAAATTGTAGGGTGGCCATAGGTAAGAGAAAACCTGGAAATTAGGGAAAAGTCAAGGAGTTTTATTGGTCAAGAATTTTGAAAAAATGTTTGAAAAAATTCAGGGAATTTTTATAATCGGCACATTAAGTAACTGTGAAGGATAACAAAAAAAATTTTGATTTTATTTTGAAATTTAATTATTCCGTTTATAAAATTGAAAATGAAAAATTGGACCGGGTAAAATTAGGGAATTTTGAAAATGAAGTTTTAGGGTCACGCTGATATATTTTTTTTATTAATTTATTTGCCTTGTAATTCTATTTCTTTTTTTGCTTCCCTCTGACTATTATATTCTTAGTTAGAAATTTTATAATTTAGTTGACAATTCAAAAATTTTGGTAAAAAATTAACTTTTCGATGTAAATTCTTATTTCGGTGATGAAAATTAAATTGAAATCTTTCTTGATTGAAACTTCGTCTTTTTTGGTTGAACTGAAAAATCTTTATTTATTCAAAAATTGTATTTTTGTTTGAAAAATTTATAATTTTAGTTGAAATTTTTTCTCTTTGATTGAAAATTTCTCTATTTGATAGAAATTACAGGTTTTTTTGTAAGAAAATTAATTTCCTAAACTGAAAATTTAACTTTTCCAGTTGAAGATTCATCATTTTAGTTGAAATTCATCGCTTGGATAGAAAATTCGTTTGTTTGGTAAAAATTTTTTTTTTTTAACTGAAAATTTAACTATATCAATTAAAAATTCAGTACTTCAATTGAAAAGTTTCTCTTTGGTTGAAAGTTGAACTATTTTGTCGAAAATTTGGGGTTTTTTGGTTGAAGATAAATTTTTTTAAATGAAAATTCTTTTTTGGCAGAGAACTAATCTTCTTGGTTAGAATTTTTCTCTTTTTTTGTTAAAAATTAAACCGTTTGATTGAAAATTAATCTTTGTTTTTAAAATTCATATTGTTAGGTTGAAAATTCAACTGTTTTACAAATAAAAATTTTTTGGCTTGAAAGTTCAACAATTTTGATACACTTTTTTTTCTTTCTTGACTGAAAATTAACTTGTGGAAAATTCTTCTTTTTTTTTTTGAAAAATTCATCAGTTCAGTTAAAAATTCATATCTTTAGTTAAAAATTTAACTATTCGGTTGAAATTTCGTTATTTTAGTTGAAAATTAATTTTGTGTTACTCAAAATTTAACCTTTCCATTTTTTGTTGGAAATCTATCTATTTTAGCTGAAAATTCAACAATTTGTTTGAAAATTCATGTACTTTGGCTTAAATTGAAATTTATTCTAAAAAATTCGTTTTTTTGGTTTGAAAATGTAACTATTTTATAAAAATGCATCTGCTTTTGGTTTATCTAATCTTATTTGATTAAAAATAGGACCATTTGATTAAAAATTCATCTCCGTAAGTAGAAAATTTAATAATTTAGTTGAAAATTCAATTATTTTCTTGAAAATTTAATCATTTTGTTGAAAATTTAACTATTTCGTTGAATAAATAAATAAATTTTAAATTGAATTATTTTAAAATTAAAGGCAAAACTAAGAGCTACGGGGTAAAGCGGGATAAAGTACGGGGTAAACTCGCCTAGAGTACGGGGCAAAGTCGGGTAGGGTACGGGGTAAACCCGGCTAACGTACGGGGTAAAGCCGGCTAAAGTACGGGGTAAAGCCGGCTAAAGTGCAAAGTAAATTCGTCTAGATTATGGGGTAAAGTCGGGTAGGGTACGGGGCAAAGTCGGATGGGGTACGGGGTATTGTCGGCTGCTGTGCGGGGCAAAGTTACGGGGTAAATTTGGCTAAAGTACGGGGTAAAGCCAGCTAAAGAATGGGGTAAAGTCGGTTAGGGTAGAGGGAAAAGTTGGCTAAAGTGCGTGATAAGTCGGCTAAAGTAGGTGTAAAGTCGGCTAAAGTACAAAGTAAATTCGTCTAGGTTATGGGGTAAAGTGGGGTGGGGTACGGGAAAAAGTTGGATTGGGGTACGGGGTATTGTCGGCTGCCGTACGGGGCAAAGTCGGATAGGTTACGGGATAAATTTTGCTAAAGTAAGGGGTAAATTCGGCTGAAGTACAAAGTAAATTCGTCTAGGTTATGGGGTAAATTTGGGTAGGGTACGGGGCAAGGTCGGCTAAAGTACGGGGTAATGTCGGCTACGGTACGGGGCAAAGTCGGCTGGTGTACGGGGTAAAGTCTGCTACGGTGCAGGGCAAGGTCGGCTAAAATACTGGGAGGATTCTTCTAGGGTGCAAAGTAAAGTCAGCTAGGTTATGGGGCAAAGCCGGCTAAACTAAAAGTTAAATTCGGCTAGGGTACGGGGCAAAGTCGGCTAGGAGACGGTGTAAAGTCGGAGAAAGTACGTTGTAAATTCGTCTAGGGTACAATGTAAAGTCGGCTAGAGAACGTGGCAAACCCGGCTAAAGTACAAGTTCAATTCGGCTAGGATACGGGGCAAGGTCGGCTAGGTTACGAGGTAAAGTCGGCTAAAGTATGTTGTAAATTCGTCTAGGGTCCAATGTGAAGTCGGCTTGGGTACGGGGCAAAGTCGGCTAGGTTATGGGGTAAAGTCGGCTAAAGTACGGGGTAAATTCACCTAGGTATACGGGGCGAATTCGGCTAAAGTAAGGGGCAATCTTGGCTAAAGTACGGAGGAAAAAAGTACGATGGACAGAATTTCATTCATAAAGTGAATTCCAATTTTCAGGAGTAGCTCGCATATGTACTTTACTATGATAAATGCAATAAATTTGAATCCGAACCCTCGTGCCGAAGGACATAAATCCTGTGAGTAATAGCTCGTCATAATTTTAGTATTACGATGCTATATACGAGTGTCCGTATTTAATGGGCCCTTCTTGTCAGTATAATGTTATCTATAGGGTCATATAGCCGGATAAATTCCCGGAATTTTAGGTCCAAGAAGAACACTCTAGCTCTAGAACACTCTAGAAACCCCCAAACATAACCTTAAATTCTTAAAGCTTGCTCAATTTTCTCAATCCTTGTCTCTGCTCAAGAATTGTTGATTTTTCTCTAAAAATATCCAATTCCTTTAAGAAACCTCCAAACATAACCTTAAATTCTGTAAGCTTGTTAAATTTTCTCAATGCACGGTGGTTTTTCTTTCAAAATATCCTTCCAGTGAAAAAATCTGAAACTTACCTCAAGAGTTGTTATTTCGACCCAAGAATTGATGATTTTTCCTTTTAAAATATACAGTTCTTTGGGAATCCCCCAAAAAACATAACCTTAAATTCTTCAAACTTATCGGATTTTCTCAGTCCTTGGTGACTTTTCTTTCAAAATATCCTTCAAGTGAAAAAATCTAAAAATTAATTAAAAAATGGTTAGATCTGTTCAAAAATAGATAATTTTTCTGTTAAATATCCAATTCTTTGAGAAATCCCTCAACATAACCTTAAATTCTTAAAGTCTGTTAGATTTTCTTAATTCTTGATGACTTTTCTATTAAAATATCCTTACAGTGAAAACATCTAAAAATTAATTTAAAAATTGTTAGATCTGCTAAAGAATGGACAATTTTTCTTTTAAAATATCCAATGATGCAGAAAACTCCCAAACATAACCTTAAATTCTTAAAACTAGCTATTCTCAATATTAAATAATTTTCTTTTAAGATTTTCGTATTTACGTATTTCCGTATTACGTATTTGCGTATTTACGTAGTAATGTCATGTAAGGTATGGAATTCGGTCGGTTGGGGTACGGGGTAAAGTTGGCTAGAGTATGGGGTAAAGTCGGCTAAGGTACGGAGTAAAGTCGGCTGAGTTACGGGGTAAAGTTGTCTAGGGTATGGGGTAAAGTCGGCTAGGGTACGGCGTAAAGTCGGATAGGGTACGGGGTAAAGTCGAGTAGAGTACAGGGTAAAGTCGGTTTCGGTACAGTATAAGGTTATCTAAAGAACGGGGTAGAGGCGGATAGGGGACAGGGTAAAATCATCTAGAGTACGGGGTAAAGTTGGCTGGGGTATGAGGTAAAGTTGGTTAGGATACGGGATGAATTTTGCTAGGGTATGGGGTGAAGTCGGCTAGGGTACGGGGTTAATTAGGCAAGGGTTTGGGGCAAAGTCGGTAGGGTACAGGGTAAAGTCGGTTTGGGTACGGGATAATGTGATATAAGGTACGGGGGTTAAAATCGTTTTGGGTGCAAGTTAATATCATCTAAGTTATGGAGAGTAAAGTCAGGTAGAGTTCCGGGTAAATTGGCCTATGGTATGGAGTAAATTAGTCCAGGTTATCAAGTATTGTCATCTATGTTTCGGGGGGTAAAGTTGGCCAGCATACCGGGCAAAGTTGACTACGGTATGGGGTAAAGCCGGCTAGGCTATGGGCTAAGGTCGGTTCGGGTACAAATTAATGTCTTCTAATGTACGGGGGGTTATATCATCTAATGCACGGGGGGTAAAGTCGTCTAGGGTATCTGGTTAAGTTGGCTGGGGTATGGGGTAAATTTGGTTAGGGTACGGGGTAAAGTCAGTAGGTTAAGGGGTAAAATCGGTATGGGATAGCGGTAATGGCATCTAAAATATAGGGTAAAGTCAGCATATAATTCGAGGAATTCAAAGAATTTAAGATATTCAGAGAATTAAAGGAATTGAAGGGATTCAGGGAATTGAAGGAACTCAGAGACCTCAGAAAATTAAAGAAATTCAGAGAATTGAAAGAAATCAGAGAATTCAAGGAATTTAGATCATTGAAGGAATTTGGAAAATTAAAAGAATTCAGAGAATTGAAGAAATTCAGGAAATTAAAAGATTTCAGAGAATTAAAGGAATTCAGAGAATTAAACGAAATCAAAGAATTAAAGGAATTTGAGGGCTTCAGATAATTCAGAGCCTTCAGAGAATCAAAGAAATTCAGACAATTAGAAGAATTCAGAGAATTAAAAGAAATCAGAGAATTCAAGGAATTCAGATCATTGAAGGATTTCAGAAAATTAAAAGAATTCAGAGAATTAAAGAAATTCAGAGAATTAAAAGAATTAAGAGAATTTTAGGAATTCAAAGAATTTAGATAATTAAAGGGAATGAAAGAATTAAAGGAATTGAAGAGATTCAGAGAATTGAAGAAATTCAGAGAATTAAAGAAATTCTGAGAATTAGAAAAATTCAGAGAATTGGAAGAAATTAGGTAATTGAAAGAATTTAGATCATTGAAAGAATTCAGAAAATTAAAAGAATTCAGAGAATTAAAGAAATTCAGAGAATTGAAGGAATTCAGAGAATTAAAGGAATTCAAAGAATTCAGAGAATTAAACGAAATCAAGGAATTTAAGGAATGTAAGGGCTCCAGAGAATTCAGAGCCTTCAGAGAATTAAAGGAATTCAGAGAATTAAAAGAATTCAGAGAATTCAAAGAAATTAAACGAAATCAAAGAATTAAAGGAATTGAAGGGATTCAGTGAATTGAAGGAATTCAGAGGATGCAGAGACTTCAGAGAATTAAAGAAATTCAGAGAATTAGAAGAATTCAGAGAATTGAAAGAAATCAGGAAATTCAAGGAATTTAGATCATTTAAGGAATTCCAAAATTCAAAAGAATTCAAAGAATTGAAGTAATTCAGAGAATTGAAGAAATTCAAGGAATTTAGATAATTAAAGGTATTTAGAAAATTCAGAGAATTAAAGAAATTCAGAAAATCAGAAGAATTCAGAGAATTGAAAGAAATCAGGGAATTCAAGGAATTTAGATGATTGAAGGAATTCAGAAAATTAAAAGAATTCAGAGAATTAAAGAAATTAGAGAATTAAAAGAATTCAGAAAATTAAAGGAATTCAAAGAATTCAGAGAATTAAACGAAATTAAAGAATTAAAGGAATTTAAGAGATTCAGAGGATGCAGAGACTTCAGAGAATTAAAGAAATTCAGAGAATTAAAAGAATTCAGAGAATTGAAAGAAAGCAGAGAATTCAAGGAATTTAGATCATTGAAGGAATTCAGAAAATTAAAAGAATTCAGGGAATTAAAGAAATTCAGAGAATTAAAAGAATTCAGAAAATTAAAGGAGTTCAGAGAATTAAACGAAATCAACGAATTTAAGGGATTTAGAGAATTCAGAGACTTCAGAGAATGGAAGAAATTCAGAGAATTAGAAGAATTCAGAGAATTGAAGGAAATCAGAGAATTCAAGGAATTTAGATCATTGAAGGAATTCAGAAAATTAAAAGAAAATAGAGAATTAAAGGAATCAGAGAATTAAAAGAATTCAGAAAATTAAAGGAATTCAAAGAATTCAGAGAATTAAACGAAATCAAAGAATTGAAGGAATTTAAGGGATTCAGAGACTTCAGAGAATTAAAGAAATGAAGAGAATTAGAAGAATTCAGAGAATTGAAAGAAATCAGAGAATTCAGGGAATTTAGATTATTGAAGGAATTCAGAAAATTAAAAGAATTCAGAGACTTCAGAGAATTAAAGAAATGCAGAGAATTAGAAGAATTCAGAGAATGGAAAGAAATCAGAGAATTCAGGGAATTTAGGTCATTGAAGGAATTCAGAAAATTAAAAGAATTCAGAGAATTAAAGAAATTCAGAGAATTAAAAGAAATCAGAGAATTAAAAGAATTCAGAAAATTAAAGGAATTCAAAGAATTCAGAGAATTAAACGAAATTTAAGAATTAAAGGAATTTAAGGGATTCAGAGGATTCAGAGACTTCAGAAAATTAAAGAAATTCTGAGAATTAGCAGAATTCAGAGAATTGAAAGAAATCAGAGAATTCAAGGAATTTAGATCATTGAAGGAATTCAGAAAATTAAAAGAATTCAGGGAGTTAAAGAAATTCAGAGAATTAAAAGAATTCAGAAAATTAAAGAAATTCAAAGAATTCAGAGAATTGAACGAAATCAAGGAATTTAAGGGATTCAGAGAATTCAGAGACTTCAGAGAATTAAAGAAATTCAGAGAATTAGAAGAATTCAGAGAATTAAAAGAAATCACAGAATTAAAGGAATTCAAGGGATTTAGATAATTAAAGTAATTCAGAAAATTAAAAGAATTCAGAGAATTCAAGGAATTGAAGGAATTCAGAGAATTCAGGGGATTCAAGGACTTCAGAGAATTCAAGGAATTTAAAGAATTCGTGGAATTTAATGAATTTAAGTTATTCAGAGAATTAAAGGAATTCAGAGAATTTAGGGAATTCAGAAAATGCAGAGAATTTAAGGAATTCAGGCAATGCAGAGAATTCAATGAATTCAGATAATTCAGGGAATTCAGATAATTCAGGGAATTCAGATAATTCAGGGAATTTAGAGAATTCAGAGTTAAATTCTACGTAAAAATGTATAGCCTGCATTTATTTAGTTTGCAGGGGGTGTTAGTAGTTTCTGTTTGAAGAGAATTCCACTAGGGATCATTTGACAAAACTATCTCGGGTTTCTGCAGAGATCTCTCAAGTCAAGAAAGTTTGCAAAATTTTCTCATTTCAGGATTAAGGAGAATCTCGAGAACTGAGAACATTAAAACTTTCCCACGTTCCTTTGTTCAGGAGACTGATAAAAATGAAGAACTGCTCTGCTCAACTTCATTTTAAAGTTACTGACAAAACTTTAGAATTTTCTGTTCTGGGTTCGACTTACTGAAAGTTTCTGATTCATAATACGTTATTAATAAGTATACTTTACCAGAGTCATGAATTTATTAGTTTTCCATTTTTTTTACGCCAGTCAATTTTGTCCTCTGAATTATATGAATCCAGAATATTCCAGGATTTCAGAGAATTTAGAGAAATAAGGATTTCAGATAATTCAGGGAATTTAGAATATTCAAACCATTCCAAATATTTAAGAAATTCAGGATATTGAACGAATTCAAGGCATTTCAGGAATTCAGAATGTTCCAAGAATTCAGGAAATCCAGAATATTCAAATATTTCAGGGAATTTAGAGAAATAAGTATTTCAGATAATTCAAGGAATTCATATTCGAGTAATTTAGGATCTTCAACGAACTTAAGGAATTCGGGGAATTCAGAGAATTCAAGGAATTTCAGAAATTTAGAATATTCAAGGAATGCAGGGGATTCCGACATTTCAAGGAATTTTACGAATTCGACATATTATAAGAATTTAGTTCATCCAGAATATTGAAAGATTTCAGGAAATTTAGATAAATGAGAATTCCAGATAATTAAAGGACTTTAGAATATTTAATATATCCAGGATATTCAACGAATTTAAGGAATTCAAAGGATTCAGAGGATTCATGGAATTTCAGAGATTTTGAATATTCCCAAAAATCATGTAGAATCTTCCAAGAATTTAGAGAATTCAGAGAAATAAGCAAATAAGAGAATTCAAGGAATTTAGAATACTCAAGGAATTCTCAATATTCAAGAAATTCAGAATATTAGACGAATTCAAGTATTTCAGGGAATTCCTAGATTTTTGAGGACTTTAAAGCATTAAAGGAATTCAATATATGTATTCCAGTATTTTAGAGAATTCCAGGGATCAAGATATTTTCAGAAATTCAGAGAATTCAGGAAATTTTGAATATTCAAGGGATTAAGGATATTCAAGAATTTTAGGAAATTCATAGAATTGTAACGATTTTAGAGCATTTAGGTAATTCAGAGAATTCAAGAAACTTCAGGGATTTAGAAAATATAAAGAATTCAGGGAAATTATAATATTGAATGATTTCTGTATATTTAAAGTAATAACAAATTTCGGAGGATCAAAGGTATTCAGAGAATTGAAGAAATTATGAGAATTGAAGAAATTCAGAGAATTCGAGGAATTTGATGTATTCAGGGAATCAAAGGAATTTAGAGAATTAAAAGAATTCAGAGAATTAAACGAATTTGGAGAATTACATCAATTCAGAGAACTAAAAGAATTCAGAGAATAAAAGGAATTCAGAGAATTAAAATAAATCAGAGAATTAGAGGAATTCAGGGAGTTAAGCTAATTCAAGGAATTCAGGAAATTAATAGAATTCAGAGAATTCGAGGAATTCAAAGAATTAAAGGAATTCAGATAATTAAAGGAATTCAGGAAATTAAGAGAATTCAAGGAATTCATAGAATTAGAAGAATTGAAAGAATTAAAGGAATTAAAAGAAATAAAGGAATTCTGACAATTCAGGGAATTCAATGACTTTAGTGAATTCAAGGAATTCATAGAATTAAAGGAATTAAAAAAATTCAGAGAATTAAAGGCATTCAGAGAATTCGGAGAATTAAAGGAATTCGAGGAATTTAGATAATTAAAGGTATTCAGAAAATTCAGAGAATTGTAGAAATTCAGAGAATTAAGAGAATTCAGTGGATTAAAAGAATTGAGAGAATTGAATTAATTCAGAGAATTAAAGAAATTCAGATTATTAAAAGAATTCTTTGAATTAAAAGAATTCAGAGAATTAAAGGAAATCAGAAAATTAAAAAAATTCAAAGAATCAGAAGAATTCAAAGAATTAAAGGAATTTAGAGAATTCGGAGAATTAAAGGAATTCGAGGAATTTAGATAATTAAAGGTATTCAGAAAATTCGGAGAATTGTAGAAATTCAGAGAATTAAGAGAATTCAGTGAATTAAAATAATTGAGAGAATTAAATGAATTCAGAGAATTAAAGAAATTCAGATTATTAGAGGAATTCTTAGAATTAAAAGAATTCAGAGAATTAAAGGAATTCAGAGAATTAAAAAAATTCATAGAATCAGAAGAATTCAAAGAATTAAAGGAATTTAGAGAATGCGGAGATTTAAAGGAATTCGAGGAATTTGGATAATTAAAGGTATTCAGAAAATTCAGAGAATTGTAGAAATTCAGAGAATTGTAGAAATTCAGAGAATTGTAGAAATTCAGAGAATTAAGAGAATTCAGTGAATTAAAAGGATTGAGAGAATTAAATGAATTCAGAGAATTAAAGAAATTCAAATCATTAAAGGAATTCTTTGAATTAAAAGAATTCAGAGAATTAAAGGAATTCAGAGAATTAAAAAAAATCATATAATCAGAAGAATTCAAAGAATTAAAGGAATTTAGAGAATTCGGAGAATTAAAGGAATTCGAGGAATTTAGATAGTTAAAGGTATTCAGAAAATTCAGAGAAGTGTAGAAATTCAGAGAATTGAGAGAATTCAGAGAATTAAAAGAATTCAGTGAATTAAAATAAGTGAGCGAATTAAATTAATTCAGAGAATTAAAGAAATTCAGATTATTAGAGGAATCCTTTGAATTAAAAGAATTCAGAGAATTAAAGGAATTCAGAAAATTAAAAAAATTCATAGAATTAGAAGAATTAAAAGAATTGAAGGATTTCATAGAATTGAAGAAATTCAAGCAATTTAGAGAATTCGGAGAATTGAAGGTATTACGAGAATTAAAGAAATTCAGATTATTAAAAGAATTCTGAGAATTAAAGGAATTCAGAGAATTGAAGAAATTCAAGGAATTTAGAGAATTCGAGGTATTCAAAGAATTTAAGGTATTTAGAGAATTCAGAGAATTGAAGGTATTACCAGAATCAAAGAAATTCAGATTATTAAAAGAATTCTGAGAATTAAACGAATTCAGAGAATTAAAAAAAAGAATTAGAAGAATTCAAAGTATTGAAGGATTTCAGAGAATTGAAGAAATTCAAGGAATTTAGAGAATTCGAGGTATTCAAAGAATTTAAGGTATTTAGAGAATTCGGAGATTTGAAGGTATTACGAGAATTAAAGAAATTCAGAATATTAACAGAATTCTGAGAATCAAAGGAATTTAGAGAATTAAAAAAAAAAGAATTAGAAGAATTCAGAGTATTGAAGGATTTCAGGGAATTGAAGAAATTCAAGTAATTTAGAGAATTCGAGGTATTCAAAGAATTTAAGGTATTTAGAGAATTCGGAGAATTAAAGGAATTCAGTGAATTAAAATAATTCAGAGAATTATAGGGATTCAAGTGTTTTAAAACATTTAAAGGGATTTCAAAAGATTTTAAAACTTCTGAAGTATTTTAGCATATTTTAAAGATTCCAAAGAATTTGGAATAGATTTCAACATTTGTAAGAGAATTCAAGGAACTAAACAACTTTTAGCATATTTTCTCAAATTCCAAAGAACTTTCAAGTGTTTTTAAAAATTTCAAGAAATTTCCAAAGATTAAAAAACTACTTCAATATTTTAGGATATTTTGAAAGATTCCAAGGAATTTTAAATAGATTGAAAAAATTTGAAAAGATTTCAGAGGCTATGAAAAATTTAAGGATATTTTTAAAAATTTCAAGGAATTTTCCAGTATTTTAAAACATGCTGAAGAATTTGTACTATATTTCAGTTATCTGACAGGATTTCAAGGAATTTTAGGGCAATTATAAAACATGCCAGAAATTTTAAAGAACTTCAAAAAATTTCAAAATATTTTAAAGGATTTGAAATAATTCAGGATATTTTAAAAGATTCCAAGGAATTCCGAGAATTCAGAGAATTCAGGGAGTTCAGAGAATTCAAGAAATTCAGAAATTTCGAGGAATTCAAAGAATTTAAGGTTTTTAGAAAATTCGGAGAATTAATTAAGCAATTCAAGGAATTTAGATAATTAAAGGTATTTAGAAAATTCAGAGAATTAACAAAATTCACAGAATTAGGGGAATTTAGTCTACCCCGAAAGGGAAACGGCTTAATGATATAATAATAATAATAGTTAATTAAAAGAATTGAGACAATTAACGGAATTCAGAGAATTAAAAGAATTCAGAGAATTAAAGGAATTCAGTGAATTAGAAAAATCAGAGAATTAAAAGAAATCAGAGAATTGAAGGAATTGAGATAATTAAAGGAATTCATAAAATCAAATAAATTCAGAGAATTCAAGGAATTCATAGAATTAAGGGCATTCAATGCTTTAGAGAACTCAAAGAATTCAAAGAATTCGAGGAATTCACAGAACTTAAGGTATTCAAAGAAAGGAATTCAGAGAATTAGAAGGATTCAAGGAATTTAGAGAATTCAGGGAATTTAGAGAATTCAGAGAATTCAAGGAATTTAGAGAATTGGAGGAATTCAAAGAATTGAAGGAATTCAGAAAATTAAAAGAATTCAGAGAATTGAAGAAATTCAGTGAATTAAGGGAATTCAGTGAATTAAAAAAATGCAAAGAATTCAAGGAATTAAGAGAATCAGAAGAATTCAGAGAATTTAAGGTATTCAGAGATTTAAAGGAATTCGGAGATTTCAATGAATTTAGAGAATTCAAGGAATTCAGGAAATTAAGAGAATTAAGAGAATTAAAGGAATTTAGTGAATGAAGGAATCGAACGAATTGAAGGAATTAAAAGAATTCGAAGAATTCAGGGACTTTAGAGAATTCAGGGAATTTACAAAATTCGGGGAATTCAGATAATTCAGGGAATTTAGAGGATAATTGGGACTTAGAGAATGCAATGAATTCAGAAAATTCAAGGAATGCAGAGAATTCAAGGAATTCGGAGAAAACAGAGAATTCAGAGAATTTAAGGAATTTAGATAATAATGGAATTAAACGAATTAAAGGAATTAATTAAGTCAAAGAATTCAGGAAATTTACAAAATTCGGGATATTCAGATACTTCAGGGAACTAAGAGAATTCAATGAATTCAGAGAATTCAGGGAATTTAGAGTATTGAGAAAATTCGAGGAAGTTCAGGCTTTCGGTATATTAAAAAAGCGACCTATTTTAAAAAAAATAGAAAAAAAAGTTTATGGAAAATTCAATAAATTGTAAAATTTCCACGAGATAAAGAACTAGGAGTATTCCGGGTTTCTGATCACTTTGAGGTCAAAATGTAAAAATATGAAATTTTTTAAATGGCCCCAAATTTTTGGAAAACTTAAAAACTGGCTAATTTCTATGAAACTTGATTTTTTCTTGATTCTATCACTGGAATGCATCCGGTTTTTTTTCGTTTTTTGATCTGTTTGATTATTCATGATTCATTCACCTAATTAAAAAATTAAAATCAATCAATATTTTTTGTTTGCAATATAATCTATCACAATTCCATAAAATTTGAATATAAATTATATATAAATATTAATTTCAGCCAATGAAATTTGTAGTAGAATATATCGGTTTTCCGAAGCGGATGCAATATTCTCGACCCCATTTTCCTGTGTCCCTCGATAAATCTCATACAACAATTTTTGCCTATGAGAAAATCATATGTCCGCTCGACCTATCACAAAAGGTGGAAAATCGAATCTGAAATATTCCAGATGTCCCTCAAGTTTTCCTTATATTTGCTCTGAATTCTTTGCAAATGATAAAAATATATATTTTCTATACATTCAAAGCGGAGGGAAATTTCAGATTTGTTGCTTTGTTAAGGTAAATCTGCAAATAATGATACCAGAATGTCGATTTCACCTGGACACCTTGGGAAAACTTAGAATTTTTATAATTAAAAAAAAAACTAAAAAACATCGAATATAAGTTCAAAATCTAGATTTTTTTGAGAGGAAGTTTTTCCTCAATAATCCAGAAAGTCAGGGATTTTCAATTTAAAAAAATGCAAAAGTGAAGGAATTCCGGTTTAGTCAAACTTTTAAAATAAAGTCTATAGTCGCTTTTTTAAATGAAAGTATCCCTATAGTCACTTTTCTTTCAAAAAATTATTCCACTATTGGTTTCAAAATATTTTCCCAAAAGATTTAAGATTTGAAATATTTTCGGTTATTTTAAATGATTCCAAGGTATTTGAAATAGATTTCAATAATTTGAAGTTATGTCAAAGGGTTTTGAAATTTCTTTAAACTTCTAAGGAACTTTCAAGTGTTTTTAACAATTTAAGAGGATTTGCAAACATTTAAAAACTTCTGGGATATTTTAAAGATTCCAAGGAATTTTGAAGAGATTTCAAAGGACTTGACCAATTTTAGGGTATTTTTTAAAATTCCAAGGAACTTTCAAGTGCTTTACAAGATTCGGAATAAATTTCAAGATTTGGAAGAGATTTGAAATAATTAAAAAAATGTTAGGGTATTTTTCAAAATTCAAAGTAATTTTCAAGTGTTTTTAAAAATTTCAAGGAATTTCCAAAGATTTTGAAGCTTCTGAAATATTTGAGGATATTTTCAAAGATTCCAAGAAATTTGAAATAGATTCCAACATTTGGAAGAGATTTCAAATAAAATACAAAATTTCAGGGTATTTTTTAAAATTCAAAGGAATTTTCAAGTGTTTTTAAAAATTTCAAGGGATTTCCAAAGATTTTAACACTTCTGAAATATTTTAGGATAACCTAAAAGATTCCAAGGAATTTGAAATAAATTTCAACAATTTGAAAAGATTTGAAATAATTTTAAAAAATTTAGTGTATTTTTTTAAATTCAAAGGAACTTTCAAGTGTTTTTGAAAATTTTAGGGGATTTCCAAAGACTTTAAAACTTCTGAAATATTTTAGGATATTTTGAAAGAGTCAAAGGAATTTGGAATAGATTTCAACATTTGAAAGAGATTTCAAAGAATGAAAACAATTTTGGGATATTTTTTTTAATTCCAAGGAACTTTCAAGTGTTTTTAAAAATTTCAAGAGATTTCCAAAGATCTTAAAACTTCTCAAATATCTTAGGATATTTTCAAAGATTCCAAGAAATTTGGAATAGATTCCAAGATTTGGAAGAGATTTCAAATAAAATACAAAATTTCAGGGTATTTTTTTAAATTCAAAGGAATTTTCAAGTGTTTTTAAAAATTTCAAGGGATTTCCAAAGAGTTTAACACTCATGAAATATTTTAGGATATCCTAAAAGATTCCAAGGAATTTGAAATAGATTTCAATAATTTGAAAAGATTTGAAATAATTAAAAAAAATTAAGGTATTTTTCAAAATTCAAAGGAACTTTCAAGTGCTTTTGAAAATTTCAGGGGATTTCCAAAGATTTCAAAACTTCTGAAATATTTTAGGATATTTTGAATGATTCCAAGGGATTTGGAATAGATTTCAACATTTGAAAGAGATTTCAAAGAGTTGAAAAAATGTTAGGGTATTTTTTTTAAATTCAAAGGAACTTTCAAGTGGTTTTTTGAAAATTTCAAAGGATTTCCAAAGATTTTAAAACTTCAGACATATTTTTGGATATTTTGAAAGATTCCAATGAACTTGGAAGAGATTTCAACTTTTGGAAGAGATTTCAAAGAATTAAAAAAATGTTAGGGTATTTTTTTTTAATTCAAAGGAACTTTCAAGTGGTTTTTTCAAAATTTCAAGTGATTTCCAAAGATTTCAAAACTTGTGACATATTTGAGGATATTTTTAAAGATTTCAAAGTATTTGGAATAGATTTCAACATTTGAAAAGATTTCCAAGGATTTTAACAATTTTAGGGTATTTTATTAAATTCAAAGGAACTTTCAGGTGTTTTAAAAAATTGCAAAGGTGTTTCGAAGATTTAAAAACTTCTGAAATATTTTAGGATATCCTAAAATATTCCAAGGAATTTGAAAGAGATTTCAACTTTTGGATGAGATTTTAAAGAATTTAAACGAATTTGAGGTATTTTTTAAAATTCCAAGGCATTTTCAAGTGTTTTTAAAAATTTAAAGGGATTTCCAAAGATTTTAAAACTTCTTAAATATTTTAGGATACTTTGAAAGATTCCAAGGTATTTGGAAGAGATTTCAACTTTTGGATGAGATTTCAAAGAATAGAAAAAAGTTAGGGTATTTTTTAAAATTCCAAGGAATTGCCACTTGTTTTGAAAAATCTTAAGGTATTTTCAAGGATTTTTAAACATCAGAAATATTTTAGGATATTTTGAAATATCCCAAGTAATTTGTAATAAATTTTAATAATTTGAAGGGATTTCAAAGGATTTGAAAAATTTGAGGGTATTTTTTAAAAATCCAAAAACTTTTCAAGAGCTTTAAACAGTTTCACCGAATTTTAAAAGATTTCAAGTGATTTGAAATATTTTCGGGTATTTAAAAAGATTCCAAGGAATTTCGAATAGATTTCAATAATTTGAAGGGATTTCAAAGGATTACAAAAATTCTAGGATATTTTGAAAAATTCCAAGGAATTGTCAAGTGTTTCAAAAAATTTCAAGGGATTTCCAAATATTTTCAAACTTCTTAAATATTTTAGGATATTTTGAAAGATCCGACGTAATTTGGAATAAATTTTAATAATTTTGAGGGATTTCAAAGGATTTATCAAATTTTAGGGTATTTTTAAAAAATCCAAAAACTTGTGAAGAGCTTTAAAAAGTTTCACCGGATTTCAAAAGATTTCAAGTGATTTCGAATATTCTCGTGTATTTTAAAAGATTCAAAGGAATTTGGAATAGATTTCAATAATTTGAAGGGATTTTAATGCATTTTTAATAATTCAAGGTAATGTTTAAAAATTTTCAAAACTTTTCAAGAGCTTCAAAAAGTGTCAACGGTTTGCAAGAAATCACAACAAATTTGAAATATTTTCGGGTATTTTAAAAGATTTCGAAGACATATCAATAGATTTCAATTATTTGACAAGATTTCAGAAGATTTTAGGGTATTTTTAAAACATCTAATAAATTTTGACGAGTTTTAAAAAATTTCATGGCATTTTAAAACATTTTGAAGGATTTAAAATGTTTTAGGGTACTTTAAACGATTCCAAGTCATTTAAAATAGATTTTAATAATTGGAAGAGATTCAAAAGGATTTAAGTAATTTTAGGGTATTTTTTTTTAATTCCAAGGATTTTGGAATAGATTTCAACATTTTGAAGAGATTGCAAAGGCTTTTAAAATATTTGAAAGGATTTGAAATATTTGAGGATATTTTTTAAGATCGGAAGTAATTTGGAATAAATTTTAATAATTTGAAGGGATTTCAAAGGACTTTGCAAATTTCAGGGTACTTTTCAAAATTCCAAGTAATTTTGAAGTGTTTCAAAAATTCTAAGGGATTTCCAAGGATTTTAAAAATTCTAAGGGATTTCCAAGGATTTTAAAACTTCTGAAATATTTTATGATATTTTGAAAGATCCCAAGTAATTTGGAATAAATTTTAATAATTTGAAGGGATTTCAAAGGATTCAAAAATTTTCAGGGTATTTTTTTTAATTCCAAAAACTGTTCAAAGAGCCGCTTGGTCAGTCTCAGTTAGCCTTAGTCACAAGAAATCTTTCTCCAGCTCGCCGCGCGCGCCAGGTCCAGTGACTTACCGCGCGACTAAATATTCGAGGGAATCTTATGGGGATTCTCATGGGAAGTCACAATAAATTTGGTTAGCCGGAGGGCGCTCTGTACGAAGTCTCCGTTATTCCGTTGGCAATCACTGTTAATCTGACTTCCTGATTTCCGAGTGACCCGCCTCTCGTCCATCGAGGGGCTGATTGCTGAGATTTTATGTGACTCCCAACTCACCGAAATTCCTGTGGCGGTCAGTAGGAAATCTCTCTCGTCTACTGCGCAGTCGCTTGGTTCGTCCCAGTTAGTCTCAGTCACAAGAAGTCTTTCTTCAGCTAGCCGCTCGCGCCAGGTCCAGAGACTCTCTGCGCGACCAACTATTCGAGGGAGTCGCATGAGAAGTCACAAGAAATTTGGTTAGTCCGAGGGCAGTCTCTACGAAGTCTCCGTTATTATTTTCGCAATCACTGTTAATCTGACTTCCTGATTTCCAAGAGGGATTTCATGTGACTCCCGACTCACGGAAGTTCCTGTGGCGGTCAGTAGGAAATCTTTCTCGTCTACTGTGAAGTCGCTTGGTTCGTCCCAGTTAGTTTCAGTCACAAGAAGTCTTTCTTCAGCTCGCCGCGCGCGCCAGGTCCAGAGACTTACCATGTGACTAACTTTTCGAGGGAGTCTCATGAGGAGTCTCATGGGAAGTCACAAGAAATCTGGTTGGTTGGAGGGCGGTTTCTACGAAGTCTCCGTTCTTCCGTTGGCAATCACTGTTAATCTGTTAAGCGCCCACCGAGGGGCAGATCACTGAGATTTTATGTGACTCCCTACTAACGAAAGTCTCTGCGGCGGTCAGTGGAAAATCTACTGCGCAGTCGCTTGGTTAGTCCTAGTTAGTCTCAGTCACAAGAAGTCTTTGTCCAGCACGCCGCGCGCGCCAGGTTCAGTTTCTACAAAGTCTTCGTTATTCCGTTGGCAATCTTTGTTAATCTGACTTCCTGATTTCTAAGTGACCAGCCCCTCGGGATCCATCTCTCAAGGCTCACGTTTAATTTCAAACTGGTTTACTAATCAGGTTCATGTGTAGATCTAAACAATCAGAACTGGTCTTTTCAATAATTGTCTAAATCTGCGGATGAAGCCTGTGATGTCTTCTGCAATAAATTATTAGCATCAATTGATTGACTATGAACAAAGTAGAGAGGCGAAGCTCAGATTCAATCCGTCGTCATTCTGGCGTTATATCAACAAAGCAAAAGATGTCCTAGAAGATGATTACAAGATGTCTTTCTCCAGCTCGCCGCGCGCGCCAGGCCCAGTGACTGATCCAATCTGAACCAAAGTTTGGAAACCAGTATTTGGGTAGGGATAACTACAGATTAACAGTTGGTCAAGTTACCAAAGTAATGAAAGCTCTACCTTCAAAGACAACAGCAGGAACTGATCTTGTGCCTGACCTTATATTGAAAGATTGTCGTGCCGATCAGCAAAACCTTTATGTCTCATTTTTGATTCATCTATTGAAACTGGGATTTTTCTGCAGTTATGGAAAACAACCAAGGTTGTTCCTGTTATAAAAGGTGGTGATATTTTAAATTATCGAAATAGGCTACCAAGATATACGTACTTATCTTGTTCTATTCTCTCATCATTCAGGACAATGTTGCACATGGTTTTCTCATCCTTTCCTTCAAAGACCATAATTTTGGTTTTATTTGGGTTAATTTTGAGGCCCATATTCTTCTTGCTTGTATTCAGTTTGCTCAACATTCTTTGCAAGTTTTTGATTGACTCTGCCATAAGAACCTTATCATATGTGACAGCTAACCCACGTACCTTTACTGTTTCGAGATCTACACCTTCTTCGTCGAAGAGGGCCATTCCTGTCCACTTGTCCATCCAATATTTTCGGATCTTTTCAAAGATTCAGAGGTATTTGCAAGAGATTTCAATCATTTGAAGGGATTTCAGAGGATTTTTTAGATTTTAGGGTATTTTTAAAAATTCCAAGTAGTTTTCAAGAAATTAAAAACGTTTTCAAGGATTTCAAAAGATTTCAATATATTAAAATTATTTGAAGGGATTTCAAAGCATTTTAGACTATTTATACATTTTTAGGAAAGTTTAATTTTTAACAAGAAAGTATATTTTGAACCAAGAAAAATGATTTTTCTACAATGAAAGAATTTATGAACAAATAGGTGAATTTTGAACCAACAAAGATAAATTTTCAACCAAGAAGATTAATTTTCAGACAAAAGACGAATTTTTAACGAAATTATTAAATCCTCAAACACATAGAGGAATTTTGAATAAAGGATATTAATTTTTCACCAAAGAAAAATAAATTTCCAACCAAAACTGGAATGGCTAAATTTTCAGTTAAAAACATTAAAACTTCATCACGTGAAAATTTCCATTCCGATTTCTCATATATTCTCTGTTTTGCATAACTGTTCATTTACAAATTCAAATTGAATTTTCTGAATAACTTTACATTTCTCATTTTATTTGATCTCTAAATTCATCCTGGATTTACCTTAGATTCAGTTCGGTCTTGAATTTCGTTGAATTATTTTAATTGAATTAATTATTTAAACATTGTTGGAATCAGTTGAATTATTAAACCGTTAAATTTACTCGGGAAAATATTTGACTTAAATTAAAGAAACCGTTTGTTGAAAATATTTTTTCATTTAGAGAGAAATAATTTCAAAATGGAAAAAAATCATCCTAAATATAACAAAAATTCCCATTGGAATTTGCAACAGCAAAAAATTAATTTTCAGCCAAATAGTTTAAATTTCAAAAAAGCAGACCAATTTTCAACAAAATATTGGAACTTTTAACTGATTAGTTCAAAATTTTCAAGACGACACGACAAATTTGTTCGCAGACAGTTTAATTTTCAGCCAAATAAATTAATTTTCATTAAAAAAATTACTTCTCAATAAAATTATTAAATTTTCTAGAAATTAGATTAATGTTTCACCAAATAATTGAATTCTTAACCAAAAATTATATAGCTTGATTTTCACTATTTTCAGTGATTAATATTAATTTTCAACCAAAAAAATTTCAACAACAAAAATTTCAACGCAATAGAATTATTTTCGGTGAAAAATTAATCAATTGGATTATCCCAGATTACAAGTAGATTACTCTGAATAATTGAATTACTTCAGATTACAAGTGAATGTCTCCGCACAACAAGTGGATTACCCCAGATTACAAGTAAATTACTCCTAAGTAATTGAATTACTCCAGATTATTTTATTACTCAAGTGTATTTCTCCATACAACAAGTCGATTACCCCAGATTACAAATAGATTACACTGAGTATTTGAATTACTCCAGATTACAAGTGTATTTCTTCGTACAACCAAAAAGTGTATTTCGCCAGATTACAAGTGTATTACTCTAGATTATTGGTAGATTACTCCAAATTAATTTAATTAATCCAAATTACAAGTTTATTTTTCTGTAAAACAAGTGGATTACCCCAGATTACAAGTGAATTACTCCTAAGTAATTGAATTACTCCAGATTATTTTATTACTCCAAGTGTATTTCTCCATACAACAAGTCGATTACCCCAGATTACAAATAGATTACACTGAGTATTTGAATTACTCCAG
>JAABKJ010004393.1:0-24425 GCA_011634705.1 Andricus grossulariae
AACCTGTAGAGATACTTAAAAATCTTCAAAATTTCATTTAAAAAGGTTTTCATTTTTCGAAATCTTTTCCAGTTTTAAATTAAATTTGGATCTTCTCAAAACTTGCAAATATTTTTTAAACTAACTCAATTTTTTTCCAAATTGATAATAATTGCTTAGTTGTTAATTATGCATCAAAATTCAATAATTTCGCTTACATATTAAAAATTCTTTAAATAGAAGAATTAGAATTGTAACGTTCAAAGTTTTAATTTAAGACAATGAAATATTAACGGTTCAAGGCTTTCTATTTCAAAAAACTCAGTTTAAAATTGTTTAGCTTTTGATATTTTATTTATAATTTCTGATTTTAAATAAAAAGTGAAATATGGCTAAATATTGAAAAAAATGTAGTCCCTAATTTCAAAAATTCAACTTAAAAATGTTAAAAATGTAATATCTTAGATTGAATAAATATTTGAATGGGATTTGAAATTGAAAAAGAGCATTTAGTTTCACAAATTTTTTTTTAAATTAGGAATGCTTTATTAAATTTTAATCAAACACTTACATTTGTTTAACCACTAAGACTTTCAAATTGAAAAATTTCTATTTTCAACATTGAAATCTGAGACTTGCTTAATTTCGAACAGATTCAGAATCGATTTGCAAAGTCAATTATTGTTCATTTTTCAATAACCGAACTACAATTCAATCTAATTTATTATCGTAGCAAAAGTTCTTGGTAAAAGTGTGATATTTTTTTGTGTGCAAAAATTGGCAGTAAACTACAAGTCGAAACGTTAATGCAGATTCTAAAAGAATTCTTCGTTTAAACTCATATTTTTTTGTTTAAATTTGTACATTTCTACAATAAACTACCAGTATATAAAATATAATTTTATGCACAGTTTCCCAATATTAACCTACTACCATTTGCGGTGAAAGGGTACGCTCAGTGAATACTTTCATAAATCCAGGTTAAGATTTTTTATAATGAATGTCATCCATTAAAACTAGTTTAAGATTGTTGTTGTATGCAAATTTATATTAAACGTATGAAACTTTGTGTATTTAATCATAATTCCCTATCCTGTTAGAATAAGTCAATTAATTAATTAGTTTATTATTTAGCTATTTAAGTTATTAATTCTTTTCACCTCAATTAATTTTATCTTAGTTTAAATATTTTTTAATTATTTTACTTTCATCTTGGTTTAATTATTTTTTACTTAATTTAATTAGTTTTATCTTGGCCTAATTAGTTTCGGCTTAATTTAATTATCTTTATCTTAGTTTAATTAGTTATAAGTTATTCCATTTAGTTAAAAGTAATTTTTGCAATAAGTTTTTAATAACCTTAATTAGTAACTTACGATTATGGCAGAAACTGCATACTGCGCATGCGCGAATGATCATGCACTGAGCGATAAGACTGGATGCGTGCACCACAGGGTTTGCTAATTGCGCATAATTCTAGAGTATAATATGTTGAAACCCCATTAAGGAACTTTCCAATATGGCGGACATGTACTTAACCTCAATTATTTTTTAAATTGATTTGTTTTCATGAAATAAATCATTCACAATAGCTATAAGGTCTGAGCGCGCGAAATTCAAATTGATAAAATGTAGGTTGATCCAAGCTACAGTCGGATCCTCTCTGTTCAACTCACGCGATGGAAAGAGACTTTTCAAAAACTTTGTTTCAAATTCGATCGCACCTCGCTGTCCATCTCACATGGTAGAAAGAGAGGTCCGATTGACTTCAGGCATCGGCAGATAAAATAATATTAGTGCTGGAAGAAATCACTGACTAAGATCACAGTGGTGCCATCTGTTATTTAGAACTATTTGCCCTTGATTGATGAGATAGGCTTATAATATAGCAACTAATGTTCGATCTGTGGCTGGGGATGTGAATTACCACCAGCCTCTGTCTTACCGTTCTATGGTGTTAATCTAAAAAATGACCGACCTTCTTGTCTTACCGCCTGATGTTAATAAATTGTTTTACTGATCGATGGTAACTTAGCATGGAACAGAACTTTATAGTGTTAACTTGGTAGGAATCTTCATTACCAACCTGACTGTTTTGAATACATATCATGTAACATATCCTTAAATTTAACGACCTCTCTGTTTCACTGGCTGATAGCGCAATGATATATCAGCAGAAATCTGCATTACTACCTCACTGTTTTGCTGACTGTCGGTAACTTAGCAAGGAACAGAATCCTCCCTCGATCGGTGGCGTCATCTGTTGGTGTTGGTCACTTGCGTCGGTGGCGGCATCTCTCAGAATTTGATCTAGCAGCCTATTTGCTATACTACTTTTGGTCGACCTGGTGATCAGTATAATCTTCTGGCGGAAACTTCACTGAAAAGGATGTCCGAAAAATACCTGGACATCGAGTCCACATCTGGTCGAGTCGACCTAGTGATCGGTATCATCTTAAAAAAAAAAGTACTCTAGCGAAACGAACCGGGTTCGATTGTGAAGTTTTCAGCAAACGGCAAGTAAAATATAACACAGAAGGGTACGTCAGTCACTTCAACTGTTGATTAAAATTGAGTGAAAGTACGTGGAAAGTGCATAAACAATGTGCGGTAGCAGAAATAGCTGGCGACCTCCTAAGGGAAGTGAGATTTCTTGTTGTAAAAGCAATTACAGGGGTCATAAATAGGTGTAGTCGAAAGTACATTTAGACTTTTTCCTGATACGATATATGTATGTACGTATGTATGCATGGTTGTATGTATGTATGTATGTATGCATGTATATTTGTTGCCTCTAAGAGCATAAGATTCTGTTGCAAGGGAAGGCCACTATTACAAAAATCGATAAAATTAAGATAAATATCAAAATGAAAGAGAAGTTAGGATGTGTGAAAGATCTTTATTTTCTCTTAGATTACATAACTGGAAATTCTGTTTTGAATCGATTACAGTTGTTCCAGCTTCAGAGATCAACTTATTGATGAACCTGGAGGAAGTTCTTAATTGAGCGAAAAAGCGCCTAAAAAGGAAAGGAGTTTTGAATAGCAGATATTGCTGCGGTAGCGCATCAGTGTGTAGAATTTTACTGTATATATAGCTAAAGTTGCTATTTTCTAATCTTAAAAGATCCTCCGAATGGAAAAATCACGGTATTTATGAGCTATAGTATCGATTTGAGTTACATAATTGGGACCATTGAGATCCATGAGATTTTGACTTATGCCCGCTCCTTCCAAACATCTAATAAGTCGACCTAGTGAGTTATATTTAACATTTTCGCTGTTTGCGGTTCCGGTTAGTTTTAGCATGCAAAGTTTCGGATAGCGCGAGTCTTCCACATCAAAAATATTTGCTGTGAATGTCAATGGAGCAATTAAAAGTCTTGGGTTCAAAGAAATAGTTTTTTGTTGCAATAAAAATTGTAGGATGTTAAAATTATTCAAAATTTGTAACCGATATTTTAAATCATGGTTACCTTCGGAAGCAATGGGAAGTTACACCATTAATTAATAAGATTGGTTAAGCGCCAGATCTTTCTTTGGTCAACGAAGAAATATAAGTTTATAAATAAAAAAAAACGAATGGACAAACAGGAAGCAAAAAGGGAATACAATATGCTTTGGTATTTTAATGACAAAGCTCAGCATCTATACTGAATAATAGTAGAGGCGAGTGATTCAATTTCTGGAAATATTATGTGAATACTATTAAATAATAAAGAATGTTTCGATTATGCTCTAAATAATTCAAAGGATAAGGAAAGGGACAAAAGAAGGGAATTCGATTTACATTATATCACACAATTATAAGTTAAGTCATTCAAAACTATTAAATCTAATCGAGAAATTCTAAATTGAAAATCATTAAAAATCACTTAGTTTTATCTTCTAGCACTACACAATAAACATCAAAGGAAAACTTCTGGATCGGATTTCAAAATTGAAATCTTACCAAATCGATGAAAAGAAACTGTTTTTTCTCAAATATGTATATCGATTATTCCTTCAATCCTTATACTTTTTTCTTTCTTATAATAAATATATCTTAAAAGTTTAGGGAGGACATTTAATTGAAATTTTATTTTATTTTCGCTCGAACCGTCCTCTTTGGAAGCTGCCGACGAAAAGGTAAACAGTGACAGGGCTTGTTTTGGTCCTTGAGAAAGTTGTTCTCTTAGTTACCGGCTGTGTTATGTTTGGTTCTCTGATTGTTCGAATTTCGTTATATTCTAGAGGACCTCAATTCAAATTCAGGGCCATGTTCTTCAAAGTTCATATTCTCTAAATCAATATTCGTAATCTTCTGAATTAATTGGAAAGAGTGAAGTTAATTCGGTCCAAGATGGTAAATCAATATAGCGCTTCTCCAATATTGAGAAATAAACAAGCTGGCTACCAAACATCCACCAAATAGAGTTGACACACAGGAAAAATAATCTCTCAGATGGGCCTGGGGCAATAGGATGTTCAAAACGAAAAGTTTGAAAATAACGATGAAGCCTTCTAAGATTCGGAAAAATGATGAATTTGACGCCAGGTAAAGGAGTCAAACGTAACCAAGGCACCACTAAATGTAAAAGTAGCATTCCAAAGTTATTCCAAAATTTCTTAGGTACGACCAGAAGTATACTGGAGGACATCAACGTCAGCACGGGATGGAAAGGGCGGGAATATCCAAAAGACCACGGTTTAAAAAAAGGCATATAAAGATTCTTAACTCCAATTTTCTGGATGGGTATTATATAATACAGGATTTTCATGAAATAGGGGAAAATAGACATAAAATTAGTTTTTAAAATTATGATATTCTAAATCAACGTTTGGCCAAGTCTCGAAATACTGAGCAGCTTCCGAAATCACGAAAATCAAATCGAAGGTTTCCAAACAAATCAAATAACTAATTATTCAAAACTAAATTTTGTGAGTTGTAAAATTTGTATTAAATTTTACGGCGTCACAACTCTCCTCTCCCAACGGAGGATCGAACTGAGTGTGAATTCAGACAAACACAAAGAATAAAAACAAATTAATTCTAATATAAATGATTTATAACATTTAATTTTTAAAAATCTTTAGTAAAGCCGCCTTTTTGACGTCACCAAATATACAGAATTTCAAGACTAGACCATGAATATAGAATTGTGATTCACTAAATTAACTTAAAATATTGGGGATGTTCAAAATAAAATTCAAAGAATATTTATCAATCGAATTTTATTAAGTAAACTTTAGAAATGTAATAATTACAGAACTCTTTATATGTCGATATTACAAAATTTTGGAAATGTTTTGAATATGTAACGTTTGAAATGTTAGAATTATGTAACTCTAGTAACGTTATGATTGCATAACTTTTAAATATTTAATTACTTAGCTTTTGAATGTCAAAATTACATGTCTTTGAAAACGTTTTGATTGCATAGCGTTTGAAGAAGTTTACAAATTAAACGAATTTGGAAAACTTATACATATTTTAAAGTGTGAAGAAGAATAAGAAAAGAATCACGCTCAAGACTTCTTACAAGATTTAACATTACGATCAAACTTTTCGTTATAATACTTCTTACAAAAGATACAATTATCAACTTTTACTCCAACTTCTCCACAACGATAATGAAAGGTGGGCAAATTTTCTGCAGTAACATTGCAATTTTTTTAATTTTTATCACTAGATGCGCATCGCCTACATCCCCATCTGGTATTTTGGTCAAGCCATTTGATGGTTTCGGTTTTAACATTTTTAGGTCTTTCCAATTTAAAAGATAACAGCGCTGGAACATCTTTAGAAGATTGAATAGACATTTTTTTAAAAATTGGTTTCATGAAAGTACTACGCAAAATTGGGTTTTGGTCTTCAAGAATGTAGTTGGGATTTTGTTGAACAGGATCTGGGAGGAGAGGATAAGGTTCTTGATGATTTTCTGACTTTTGCTCCATAACAGTCAAAAATAATTCATCAGAAAATGGCTCTGAAGGTTTGCTGGAATCGGATCTCAAATTTGCTGTATCAGAAATGGTACAAGGATGATTTGAAATTGAACAAGGAGGTTTTTGATTCATTTTTGCTTTTATTTTGGTGAAAATAAAGCAAGGAGGATCTGAAAATGAATCATCAGAATCTTCATTCTGGAAAGGTTCTAGATCTTGAGTACTAAATTTTAAGGAGGGTTTAAGATGTAAGTTTAAGTTGGATTTAAAATTAGATTCTGGAGAAGGTTCTGAATGAATTTTTCGGGAAGGTTCCATATTCGATCCCTAGGAGTATTCTCGATCAGATTCTGGAGATAGTTCTCAGTGCGATTTTGAGGAGGTTTCTGGAGTAAATTTTGGGAAAGGTTCTACATTCGATTCGTGGGAAGGTTCTCGATTTTTAGATGAGTATAGTTTCTGAAGTTCAACATAGTCGTTTTCAAGTATTTTTATTTCTTTGGAGTATTGCTTTCTCAATTTCTCCATTTTTGTTACGCCTGATGGAATTTGGACGCCGACATCTCTCATAGAATTTGTGATTTGAGTTTCTTGATCGACCATAAATGCCGATCCATAATTGAAAATATAATCATTTACCCTTTTTTCTAAAGAGTTAAGGATCAACTTAATATTTCCTACTTTAGTCATAAATTTCTCCATTTTTAAATTTGAAATTTCTTGTAAACAAATTCAAAGACGAAATCAAGGAACATACTTTTTCAAATCTTGAATATGTGTCTGACTGACTATATTACAAGCATCATCAGTAATTTCATAAACAATTGGGGAAAGAAGTTTGGAAACTCTAAAAGGCCCTATATATTTTGTATTTAATTTGGCAGTAATTTTTTTTCTCTAGACGATAATACTATATAATAATAATTATATAGGGTATTATAACAACTATGAAAAAAACACGCAATCAATTCCTTTAACGAGAAGGGGCTCAAAAAAAATATTGTCATTTTATAACCATTTTTTTCTAATGAATTTTTAATGCCCACACCGCCATTCTTTTCTGTAATATACTCATGTTCAGTGTAGCAGTATATATTTTTTTTATAAGATCAAAGGATTACTTCATGGTTGAAAAAATTAAATTATAGCCTCTAATATGTATACAACTCTATGAGAATAGGGGGCTAATTTCATTTTTGGCTTACGAATCAATAAATTAAGTATGTTTTGAACAACACACCTTATTCCAATAGGCTGTGCTCTTAATCTTCGTTACTGTCTTCCTCTATCACCGGATTCATAGTGTTTTTTCTGAGATTTCACCAGGTCATATGACTTTCGACAAGTACCTGGTGTGTGATGAGTAATAAATAATGGCTGCTATATGAGAACGGCAACCAACTGTTCCTCGACCATTGGCATATTCACAAGCATATATTTTAATTCCTGCAATACAAGTACAAGCTTACCCTTTAACGCTATCTCCAGTATGGTAAATGAACTTCAATACGTATTTCGAATCTCGAAATCCATGATCAAGGACGAATTTCTCACCTTTATTTATTAATTGACGCAAATCATGCGGATCTTCAATAAGATTTTTTATAATTTAGCGTCATTCATGTTCACGTGAAATGATCCTGCAAAGTCTAGTGCTCGTCCGGTTCTTGTACAGATAGTGATTCATATTGTTTTGAGTGAACAATTTTCCGAGAATTTAATCAGGCCTTGTGATTTGCGAAAAGTAGCTCGCATTGGGTGGCTATATTCTATAAGTTGGTATTTGAATTTACATGGTTTAACCCATTTGAGCCCGCGTTAAAAGCCGCCAGTCGCTGACTGACCGTCCAGCGAATTTGGATCCATGTAGTGCAGTATTGCCACCTGAAGGCGGGCAATGAAATTTTCTCCGCAAAGATCCTAGATAAAAAATGGAATGCCGTCATGGCAGGCAGAAAGAAAGCGTTTAGGATGCAGAGAGTCGGAACCCCAGTATCGGCGGCTGGTCAGGGTGGGAAAGCGGGCCCACAGCCGTCGTCATCCAGCGACCGTACAAAAGCAGAAAACTCAATGATGGTAATCGATTCCCTGATAATAAAAGAACAGTTTCTGAGCGCGAAGATTCTCCAAAATCAAGCGACAAAGATACAGAATTCAAAGCAAGCATTAAAAATTCTGAAAAAGGCGAAAATTGCGAGCATATTCGCATTCAAGTTCAAAGGACTGTAGCAACGCACATATATTGCTGTGTTTTTTTTTTAAAGCACAAGATTTTACAGTAGTTCCAAACCAGGCTCTTGTAGGACCCTATGTAAAATAAGGATTTATATGACGCATACTAACCGTTGTTGTCGAAAACATTCAATAAACGGTCGGTTCTTTGACGAAGAAGCTTACGTGTATATTCGAATTTCGCGGAAGTAAAAGATTCAGAGCTATAGAAATTACTCGAAGGTTCAAGTGTTGAATGTAACACCTTGATTCTTGAGAAAGTTGGAAACTTTCCTTTATCAGAAGGAAAAATACATCGTCTCACAGGTTTAACATGGGAAAATATTATCGAATTGCACGAAATGCTCACGACAATGCGAAACACTCAGACCTACGATGGAACACAAGCTCTTGTAGTGTTTCTATTAAGATTGAGAACAGGAAGCTCCCACAAAATGGCTGCGGCAATTTTATAATTAGAACAAAATAGCAGCTTGTTTCAGACTATTCCACATCTATTATGAACTCTTTTGGAAGAGATGTTTTGCCCTCACGATTCGGATTAAGCGTTATCTCTAAAAGAGACCGAATTGATTTTCACACCACAGATGTCTCTAAAATTTTATTAGATTCTGATGGTGCCAAAAAAGATTCTTCTATGCAAGCCTTTAATTATCTGTACAACAACCGGAAGAGTACTAGACATGGCAAGACCATTTCATGCAAGCCTGAATGACGCTGAAATTATAAGACATCTGATTGAATATCCGAATTGTTTGTGTCAATTAATAAATGGAGACGACAAATTCATCATGATCGCGGTTTACGCGATGCAAAAGACGTGCGTTCGTACATCCGAGGGCTTTACTGTGCTGATGCCAGCGTTAAAAGGTTCTCGAAAGCAGTTGACATTTAAAGAATCAAATCAGTCTTGTTTCGTCACAAAAATTTGGTGGGCAGTGAAGTCTGTCCATGGAGTAATCAAACAAAGATATCGATTACTAGATCATGCAATCGATAACATACTATTTCCGAAGGTTGCGCTGTATTTCGAAATTGCAGCATTTCTGCACAATCAATTTGGAAAAGCGTGACAACCAGATACAGAGGTTTCAGAACAAATTATAATGAAAATGAAACATCAATTTAATGACGAAAACACTTTTGCTAACGAAGCTGAGGAGAACGGCTGCTTTCGTAAGAAGCTTATGTTTCAAAATATCTCTTCCCACGACATCCTTGACTTTCCTGAGATGACGGAGTCAGACCTAACAATCTTATTTACGGGTTCCTACCCACACTCACAAGTTGTTTCGTACTTAGCGGAAACGATGAATGAAAATGGGTCTATCAATTTGCAATTTGTGAAAGAACAGGCGAATATTCTAAAGGTCCAGGTACAGTCCTGCTCCTTTACAATCTTTCATCATTCACCCCAGCGTGACACCTAACTCGATGATAGAACTCCGAAAATTACGCGACACAACAAATGAGTCTTTAGCAGCTCTCAAGAATTTAAAGCGTACGACGGATTCCTGGAGTGACATAATCGTTTCCAAATTGTTAAGAAACTTGACGTTCCTTCTTTAAAGGAATGGGAGATGTTAGTAGGTTCTCGTTCCGACTATCTGACGTATAATGAACTTGATACTTGCTTATAAAAACGTATTCGTGTTTTGGAAGCCATTCAGACTTCAAAAAATGTATCTTCTGATAAATCTAAAAATACAAAATCATCGTCGGTACGGAGCCATGCTGCCTCTGCCAATTCTAAGTGCTTGTTGTGTAAAGAAAATCATCCTTTATTTAGATGTTCACAATTTAGGGCACAGTCGATTGATAAGCGTCAGGAAATTGCACAACAGAATGAATGTTGCTTTGATTGTTTAATTCCAGGGTACAAGCTATAGTCCTGTTTTAGCAAACGAAAATGTGCCAAATGTCATCGAAAACACAACACGTTACGATAATAGTCAAGTCTATAAATTCAGAGTACTTTTGAATCAGGGATCTGAGTGTTGTTTTGCATCAGGAAGAGCAGTAGAAATCTTGTGTCCGAGATATAATAAGATTAATGCTCTTTTTTATGGAGTTGGTGGTTCAGAAATCGAATCAGCTAGAAAATTAGTTTATTTTCAATTTCTTTCGAAAGAAAAGGGTTTTAAAGTTTTGAACTTGCAATCATTAGTATTAATAAAGCTCACAACTTACCATCTACCTGTAAGATTAGGTGGGAGGATAGAAATACAAATAAAAGAATGTTGGCTGATCCAGACCCATTCTGCACTTCGAATACCGATTTCATTTTAGGTGAAGACAAATTTGGATCCTGTTTATTACCAGGATTAAAACAAGGGATCGCAGGGACCCTGACCGCAAAAACAACTATTTTCGGCTGGATCATTTCTGGTCCAGTTTCAAATCAACTGTCACCTGTAGTTTCTTTTTTCTCAGTTCTTCATGACGTGACATCTGAAGTACTTCATGAAAATTTAGCTCGTTTTTGGGTTTTGGAAAAACTCCCAATTAAAATACCTTTAAATGAAGAAGAACTCAGCTGTTAACAGCAATTGATTTCAACCCATAAGCGTTCAGATTCCGGGCGTTACATAGTCCGCCTGCCATTCAAAAATGGCTTCTGATTAATATCGGCAACTCTTTCGAATGAGCCAGAATCGCGCTCACAAGAACATTACGTCGCTTATCGGAAAAACTGAACTGTTAGAGTAATATTGTGACTTTATGTCCGAGTACGAACAATTAGATCACATGAAAGTTATTCAAACGAAAATTCTTAAAGATTCTCTACAAACGATGTATTTACCTCACCATCCCATTATTCGAGCGAACAGCATTACAAGTCGTTTGAGTATTGTTTTTAACGCTTCTAGCGCCACGTCTAACAACACATCGTTAAACTCACATCTACATATTGGTCCAAGAATCTTAACAGATCTAATTTCTATTATCATGCGGTAGCGAGAGCATCGCTACGTATATCTAGCGGATGCGGAGAAGATGTTCCGACAAATTCTTGTTGACGTCAAAGATCGAGACTATAAACGAATCTCATGTCAGTCTTTTCATAAGAAATTTGTTGCTTATCGATTGGCCAAAGTCACCTACGGTACATCATGTGCTCCTTATCTTGCTAACAGGGCAATTGAAAAATTAGCGCGACATGAAGGTCCGAACTTTCCACTCGCACAGGATGTTCTTGAGAATAATTTTTACGTTCATGATGTTTTTTTGGTGCTAATACCATCGCGGAAGCTAAACATATTCGATCACAAGCTGTTCAGATGATGGAAAGTAGATGTTTTTATTTAAGAAAGTGTCCTGCTAATGATGGAGAATTACTGAATGAATTCCCTTCTGGTCAACACGAACGTAACTTGAATTTTTACAATGGCTGAGCACGTGCAGTTGAAAGTTTTCGGATTATGTTGGGATCCGTTGTCTGATACTCTCCAAATCAAGGTTCATTCTGAGCCTATACAGTTTTCTACTAAGAGAATAGTTCTCTCGGTTATCGCTAAATTATATGATCCTCTCGGCTGGTTAGCTCCTGTGATAGTTGTAGCAAAGTAGTTGATGCAAGAATGATGGCTGCGCAAGCTTGATTAGAATGAAACGTTACCAGATGACCTTTTGTTTCAGTGGCTTGAATATTTTCATGCTCTTGTCGACTCAGAACATTTAAAAATTTCACGATGGACAGATAAATTTAAATCTAATTCAATATGCGAATTACACGGGTTTGCAGATGTTTCTACCAAAGCTTACGCAGAAAATGTATATTCACGTATTTTTGATGCGTCTAATTATGCTCAGGTCACTTTATTGGTATCAAAATCCAAAGTAGCATCTATTTCTGCAATGAGCGTTTCTAAATTAGAGTTATGTGGGGCTGTTCTTCTAACTAAATTATTGAATATGTTGCTTCAACTATGAGTCTTAAAAGTATACCTATTCATTGTCATACCGACTCTACTGTAGTATTGCGCTGGCTGAAGAAACATCTTTCTAATTGAAAAACTTTTATTACGAATCGCGTCGCCTTGATACATGAGCTATTGTCTAACGTTAAATGGCTGCAAGTTCTCACGATGAACAATTTTCCTGATTGTACATCCCGGGGTATCTCTCTAGGAGAATTTCTCGACGTCAGAAATCCACCAAGCTCGATTTTTCTGGCTTCGATCTGTTCGAAAAGATTCCTTCGCAATCGAATTGAGGAAACTTCAAGAAAAGAGTGTTCTTGCTACCAACTCCCCTTTGAAACCATGGAAATTGTTCTTGGACTCGAGTGGATTGTTGCGTTTGGAAGGTCGTCTTTGTTTTGCCCTCATTAGTTATGACGAAAAACACCCAATTATCTTACATCGTCATGAGATCAGTGAACTCATCGCTTCACATGCCCATTTGAGATCCTTGCATGGAGGATCACAACTGACCTTACACACTCTCAGGCAGAATTTCTGGATTCTGGAAGCTCGATCCTTAGTTAAAGGTGTGGTAAATGAATGTATCAGTTGCGTTCGTCAGCGTGCGGCTTTTCCACAACAACTCATGGGTAATCTACCAAATTTCAGAATTACTACTAGTCGACCCTTTACTTATATAGGGGTTGATTATGCAGACCCTTTTGATATTCAATTGGGTACTGGTCGTGGGCATAAAATCAAAAGGCATATATTTCTTTATTTATTTCCTGCTGTACTAGGTCAGTTCATATAAATCTTGTAACAAATTGTTCTTCGCCTGCCTTTTTGGCAGTTTTTCATTGCTTTGTTTCTCGAAGAGGAGGACCTGCTTACATGTAAAGCGACAATGAAAAAACTTTGAAGGTGCGGATAAGGAGTTAAAGAAATGGCTTCAGGCACATGAGCAAGATAATGACTTGCGTAATCAGTTTGCTACAGAAGGAACCTCGTGGCATTTCATTCCGCCCTCTGCACCTTATTTCTGGGGATTGTCGTAGGCTGGAGAGAAGAGTGTCAAAACATCATTTGCGTAGGATCGTAGGTCTGCATAAAGTTACGCATGAGGATTTTTCAACTCCACTCACACGATTCGAAGCTTTACTTAATTCGCGATCAATACCTTCCCTTTCAGCTGATGCAGAGGATTTTTCTTAATTAACTCCTAGACATTTTTGGATAGAAACTCCGCTTAGAAGTGTGCTAGAGCCTTCGCTAGAGTTCACGCCTAAAAATGGACTATAACGCTGGGAATTATTGCAACGAATTTCACAGACTTCGGCGTCGATGGTCTATTGATTATCTTTATTTATTACAGGAGAGACATAAATGGTTCAACAAAAAGTCTCACATAAATGTAGCAGACACCCCAGTAAAGATGGTTTGATTCGTACGGTAAAAGTTAAAACTTTGAATTCCGAATATGATCAGCCGATCATCAAGCTATGTCTTTTACCACTCAAGTCGAATAAAGCACAAGAGCTTTATGAACGAAATTCTGCGAGTGCATGATTTTCCTCTTCTCTTTTTATGCTTCGAGTCTTCAAAACTTGAAAATCACTCTTAATTTGGTGTCTTAACACATTTTTCTTTTGTTTTTTCCTTTTACCACTGTTAAGAGTTCAATGTACTATTGCTACAAGAATTAACTTTTCTTGTTGTTAAGATTTCTTCTTTAAATTGTTTCTATATGGCGGGCGGCTAAGACTCTCTTTCTAACTCATATTAAATTAATTTTTTTTTGAGTGCGTTCTATTTTTCTTTTCAGGCACCTTTTCGTGTTCTAGCACACGAGGCGTGCGGTATGTTCATACGTTCAATATTATTGTATACATTTTCAATGACTCAAATTTTACAAACATGGGGTAACGCGTGAATATTGTAAGTTTCATAATGATAATGTGAGAATGATCGTTTGTCGTCGTAAGAAACCACTTGGGTTTCCCGAATCTTCAGTATGTAAAAATGCGAGGAACATGGCGGTTTAACAAAAAAGACAATGTTAGAATTTGTCCAATTCGCGCCGAGTAATGATATTATCTACTCAGTAAATAATAGAGACAATCAGTTTGACGGTCAAGGAAGTCTTAGCCGCGAGTTTTACTTGAACTTGTCAATGAATGAAGACTCTACGATGTTTGCTTACAAAAATTCGAAATCATTGACTCAACCTGGTATGGAGCGTATGGAATCATAATAATTCTCAATTTAAAATTATAGAGTTTATTATGAATTTAAACAACGGGAAAACGGAAAAATGAGATATTTGTTCATAGAATTTGTTGTTTAAAATTACGATAATTGTTACACAATTCCTATCATGCAATTCTAAAATCACTATGAAGTTCTTCTCGGATAATTACAGTAAAAAAGCACTTTTTCTGTATGTAAAAATGCTACATGTACGCTTTCGTTCATGAAAATGTTTATAATAATTATGTTAATAATTTTTTGATTAATTCTAGTGTCAATTAGTACAAGTAATGTAATTTTAATAACAATTGAAGAAAACATTTTCTTGTACGAGAAATTTCATAATGAGATATATATGTTTATGGAACTTGTTTTTAACAATTATAAAGATCATCATTTAGTACCTTATATACAGTTTCAGAAACCCTCTCAACTTATTGTCGGATAATTTTAGTGAAATAATATATTTTTTGTATGATATAAATTAATCTTTGAGCAAGACTGTTGGTCAATCATTCCAAATAAGGTCATTCTTATGAATTGAAGAAAAGCTAATTTTTCTCTCCGAGGAAAAGGCAGATTGAGAGATAGTAATAACTATTTATTCAATGCTTCATATATTTTTATGAGAACAGTTCATTACACTAAATGCACACACTCTTTCATAAGAAAAGCCGTGTATAGTACAGCAAACTTAAATATGACTATGCTCTAGAGGCGAGCTTGCCGATTTTTTTTATTTATTCTTTTTTTTTTAACCTTATACTAGTTTGGTAGTTTAAAATAACCATAGGTTATAATAAGATTGTGGGAGGATCAAAAGTCGTTATATGTGTATTATCCTTTGGTTCATTTGCTATTCTCTTTGTCCACTTCAATCTTTTTTACATCCTCTGAAAATTAAACGATATCGAATTTAAAAATTAGCATCATGAATGGCACGCTATGCGCGAGTGTCGTTTTCCAATAGCAGAGAAAAAATAATTTTGTGCGCTATAAAATTTACTACATAATTGGTGTTTCAATCAAAGTCGATTATAATTTTCATACAAAAATAGTTGAAATCGCACACAAAAAAAGTTTGAACAAAATAATTGAATGCCTAACCAAAAAACAAAGTTTCTTTGAATCATACAAAAATAATAAGTGTTTTTCATTCCAACAAAAGTTTATATAATTCAAAGCAATTTTTTTGGTTGAAAAGAATTTTTGTTCCAATAGAATTTTTGGTAAAATCTAAAATGATTTTCTTTATTATCCAGGCTTTCGTAGTCCCGGGCAGAAATCCCTACAGTTTCCGCCAGGTATCCACCGAACCTTTTTACCGGAGGTGGTAGTATCTTAATGGAAAAGGGGAGTAGGAGAGGGAACAGGAGTTCTAGTGAGGGGGGGGCGAATGAGGAGAGGGGTAGTTATATATGGAAGGGGTAAGTAGCAGTTAAGAAGTATGCGAAGGAATGTAGAGGCGGGTTAGTAGAGCAGGAGTATTAGCGTTGGTAGAGGAGGGGCTTTAGGAGAGGAGTGGGTAAGTAAGAAGGGGGGGAATGGAAACTAGAGAAGAGGCTACATCAGAAGGGAAGTTATGGAAGGGGCACGGGATGTCAGTGATGAGAAGGGGAAGCAGATTTAAAAGTTTGTAGCGGTAGGGAAATATGAGATAGAAGAGTAAGTGAGAGATGGAGAGAGGGAGAGTTACGGACGGAGCAGCATTGAATGCGAGGGGAATTAGGAGGAATATAGGGTACAGGAAAGTTAGGCAGGTGGAGTATGAAATGCAAGTTGGGTGTTGGATGATTTGCAAGGAATTAGGAGGGAATTAGACGAAGCAATTCGGGTGGGGGGTAGAAAAGGCGTAATAGGGATATTAGGGAAGTATCAGTAGGCAAGGGGTAGTAGTGAAGAATATGGGAAAAAGAAGAGGGGTGAGCAAGTGAGAGGAGATTAGAACTGTGGAGGGGAAAACTTTATCTTAAAGAGTAGTGTGAAATTTGTGTAGAAAACATTGAAAAACTTACTTTTCATTATAGTATTTCACATGGGCGGCCACTTTCTTATCGTCTGCGCATGGTAGAGCTGTTTTGACGATATTTTTTAATATTTGTTGAAAGCCTTCTGATTCTGGGGATGTATTGTCAATATTAGCTTTCGTGAGAGCTTTAAGTGTCCTGTCTACATTTTCATTGCTTTCAAGGTTCTCAGCATTATTACATGCCTCCAAATCCTTAGTTTTTATATTGAAATATTTTTTTAAAGTTTCCCCATTGGTATACTCCTTAGGGTTCGGGCCGTCAGCGCATTCTGAGAGTCCTGAAAATTGAACATCAAATTATATTTTTGATAGAAACGTCGGAAACTCTATTACAAAATAAAGCTTTTAAATAAGAGATCGTCTATAAATTTCATGAAGGGGTGGTGGAAATGGTAATAGTTGAAATTTCAACGCAAAAGAAAATTCAATTTTACATATCAATTGTTGAAAATGTCACAAAAATGCCGATTGCAATTTGTAGATGACCCAGAAAAAAAGAATTGTTTTAATTAATTTGATTTCTTCACTTATACTGACCGACAGAAACTGCCACCAAAGCAAGGATGAAGAGCTTCATGATGAAGGTAATGAAGATTTTACCCAAAAAAATTGTAGAGTAAGATTTGTAGTAGAAACAGTAATTTTACTTCTTTCTGTTCCTAATGATGAAGAAATACTGATTTTGGGCGACTTATATACTGAAATTTTTGAGAGATTTACCTTGTCTTCATTTGAGGTAATAGGAGGGGGTGTAAAAATATTGTAGGGCTGAAGAAGTATGGCATTATTGAACTAATTGGAGATAGGCGTATGAATACCATTCTTTCTTATCTAGTTTCTATTTACCAGACGTCAAACTCATTCCGAATAACATGTTTTCCAATTAGAATTTAAAATTCCACGTATATGTTTGCTTAATTGTGTTCAAAACTTCTTCTATATTTTCATACTGAGAATTGAATCATTTCGCAAGAAATTTGTTCTTTTGCCTTCAAATTTCAACATTTCGGAAGAAAATATTTTTCTTCATTGCCCGAAAAATTATTTTTGGTTAAAATTTTGATTTTTTCTTTTAGAATGCAACAATTTCAACAACAAAAATTAATTGAGCGTAGAAAATTCAATTGTTTCATAGATGATTCATTTTTTTTGGTTTCGAAATTCAATATTTTTTGAAACCATTTTTTTCTGTATTGTCTGATAATTCTTTCTTGGTTGAAGATTCATCTGTATTGTTGAAATTTGTTGTTGTTGAAAATTACGTTTGTTGACTGAAAATGGAACTGTTACATTTGTACTTAAAAATTCATTACAAATTTCAATTTCAGTTATAAATTTTCACTTTTTGGTTGAAGATTCATGATTTTAGTAGAAAATTCATTTATATGGCTAAAAATTTAACTACTTTGGAAAAAATTCGTTTTTTTTAGATTTTTTGTTTAGAAAATTTCTGTTTTTCGTCAGAAATTCAACTACTGTGTTCAAAATCATTTTTTGTTTGTTGAAGATTCATCATATTAGTCGAAGATTCATCTTCTTGATTGAAAATCAATTCTCTTGATTGAATATTCATCATTATAATAAAAAATAACCTCGTTTGAAAATTCCCCTATTTTTTTTTAATTCAACTATTTTGTTGAAATTAATTTTTTTTCAGTAGAAAATTCAACTACAATGTTCAAATTTTACTTTTTTGGTTGAAGAATCATAATTTTCGTGAAAATTTCATTTGGTGGGGAATTCAATTATTTGGGGAAAATTCATGTATTTTGTTAAAAATTAGACTTTATCGTCTAACGTTCATCTTTTTCAGATTCATCATTTCCGTTAAAAATAGTTTTCTCCGGTTAAGAATTCGACGATTTTGTTTACATTTTTCTTGTCGAAAATTCGGTTTGTTAACTGAAAATAGTAGTGTTTCATTTGTAATTGGAAATCCATCGTGTTTTGTTGAAAATTCAATTTTTTTTTTAGAAAATTAATATTCTCGGTTAAAAATTCATATTTTTTTAAAAAAGAAAATCGAATTGGTTTATTGAAAATACGTTCTTTTTTAGTTTAAAATTTATCTATCTTGCTGAACATTGAAATAATATATTAAAACTGTACCTTTCAGGTTAAAGATTCATCCGTGTAGTAGAAAATTAATTTCTTAATGTGAAAATTTAACTATTTTGTTATAAGCTTGTTAGTTTTTTTTTGTTTTTTTTTTAAAAAATTCAGTTTTTTTGTTAGAAATTGAATTACTTTGTGAAAGATCGTTTTCTTTGGTTGAGAATTAATTATTTTAGTTATAAATTCACTTTTTTGGTTATTTAAAATTCAATCAATGACTTTAATGACTTTAAAAATTGAAATTAAAACTTTTCATAAATATACTTAATTGTTGTATTCTTTATAAATGAATAAATAACATTTATGAAAAAAATTTAATTATTTAAATTCCGGAATTTTGTAGTTCGAATATACTTTAATTCGGGAGCTCCACAGTGTTCTGAATTATGCAAAAAATTATGATAAATATTGTCATTATATTATTATTATTATATTATAATAATGATAATACATACATTAATATTTTATTGATTATTATAATAATGAAAATTCTCGAATAATTTGAAGTAATAAAAAATAACGACAAGATAAAACGGGACGATAAGAATTGATTTCACCTTCATTTTGTAAAAATTCGATGTTTTTTTTTCTATATTGTGGCGTTTGTTCATGAAAATTTATTATCATCGAATATGAATTACATTGTATAAAGAGAATCCGGAACAACTGAAATGAATTTTTTTATGGATAAACAATCAAATATAAAATAGTATAATAAATTAAAAATATTTCTTCATTAAATGAATGTATTTCTTTTACTTATTATTTTTCGTTTTAAAATTTAACAAATTTGTAATTTTTCATATAAGGGAATTTTATAATTTGTTGTCGAGAATGTTATTTCCGGATTCTGCTTTCATCGGGAATTTTCAAATTCAGTAATATCATAAATTTTGAGATATTTTATTATTCTAGAATTATTAATTGTCCGCAATTTTTTAGCTGGTATCAATTTAAACTGACACGTATTATTTCCGAAATGCCTTAAAATCCTCTCGATTCCTTTTTGACTATTTTGGACATTTTTTCAAACTTCGAATTATCTTGCAATTTTTTTGAAAAACTCTAAATATATTTTAAAACGACACCATTTTTTTCTACATTTTTTGAAAGTATGTTAACAAGAAAAAAGATTGCCTCAAAATCTTCTACATATTTTTTGAAGAATTTAAATAATGTTTTGAAATGTTTATAAATCGTTTCAAATATTTGAATCAAATTGATGCTAAAAAAATCATTTTATATTTTCTTGTAAATCTTAACCAAAAATTAATTTTTCTTGTATCCCTTCAAAATTGTTAAAAAGCTTAATTTCAAGCTTCTATTTAAAATGATCCGAAGTTTTCTAAAAGATTTTTGAAAATATTCCAATATTGAAAAAATTGCCAAAAAACCTCCCAGATTGTTTTTTGACTTTCAAAATATTTCAAAATTCATCGAAAAATACCAACTTTAAAAAAATAGGTGAAGCCTCAACCAAAAAGTTACATTTTCAATCAAAGTGACGAATTTTGAACTAGAAGGATGAATCTTCGAACAAAAAACTGAATTTTTCAAAAATTTGTTCAATTTTTAACGAAACAGAAATGAAATGATATGAATATAATATGAAATGAATGATATTTGAATTCAAAAATATTTCAGTTTTGAATCAAAGTAATTAACAATTATAATTATAATAAACAATTCATCATTGGATATTAATATATTTTATGTAAATAAATTATAGTAAATGGTTTGAACGAATAATATCATAAACTTTATTTAATTATGCGCCTCACTCTGTTTGAAAATTGAACAAAAAGTGGAAAATTTTTGAACAAACTAAACTAAAAACAATAGTTTGAAAATTTTTGTATTCTGTTGAAACTTTTCTTTTCGTGGTATAATATTATTCTTCTTGGTGATTAATCACCTTTTTGGTTGAAAATTCAACTGTTAGGTTAAAAATTCGATTAAAAATTAAAATATTTGTTCAAATCATGTATTCTGTTAAAAATTTTCTTTTTTAGTAGAAATTATTTTTTATTTCGTTTTATTAGAAATTAATTTTGATTTAGTTGACAATTCGTTTTTTATTGAAGATTGATTTTTCTAATTCAAAATGTAACTATTCCAATTTTTTTTCGAAATTTTTGGTTGAAAATTCATTTTTTTGTTGTTGAAAATTTGTTATTGGTAGCAATAAATGTATAACCTTCACAGTTGAAAATTCCACTATTTGGTTGAAAATTTCACTAAACATTAAAATATTTATTTGAAAATTCATTTTTTTTTATTTATTTTTTTTGGGAGAAAATTAATCTTTTTGGTAAAAATTTCATTTTTGTTTGTTGAAAATTAGTTTTTGTGTTGAAAATTAATGTTTCCTAACTAAAAATTAAACTATTTAATAATTCGTCGAATGTTTTTTTTTATGGGCATTTAATTTTTTTGGGTGAAAATTCATGTTTGGTAGAAAATTCAATTTTTTTTATATTTTTTTTTCTTATTAAAGATGCATCATTTTAGTTTAAAGTTAATTTCTTTTGTTGAAAATTCAACAAATTATGTTGAAAATTTATTTCTTCACTTATTTTGTAGGAAACTCTTCGTTTTGAATCGAAAATTCAATTATTTTGGTAGAAAACCCATATTTTTGGGTTGTAAATTAAATTTTTTTTTAACTTAAGAAGAGCAATTTTCAACCAAATAGTCGAATTTTGATCTAAAAAATATCAGTTTCTAACCAGAAATGAAGTAGTTAAATTTTCAGTTTTACAAATTAATTTTATAGCATAAAACAAATTTTCAACCAAAATGATTGATTTTTAACGAAGTAGATTATTTCTACGAAAAAAGTCGAATTTTCTACTAAAAAATACAATTTTTTTAACAAAAATTTAATAGTTGAATTTTGAGTTTAAGAAAATTAAGTTTCCACCAAAGAGATGAATTTTCAATAAAAATTATGAATCTTCAACCAAAAAAATTAATTTTCAAGAAAAGAGTTTAACTTTCAACCAAGTAATTAAATTTTCATTCTATTTTTATTTATAGTTAAATAATTTGAAATGGAAAGTGTTTGAAAAAAATGCAGTCTAAGATTTTTAAAATTGAACAAAGTCATGAACAATTCAATTTTGAAAATTTTCAGCTGAAAAAAAAACGAATTTTCTACAAAACCTTTGAATTTTAATAAAAAAGCTGTTTTAAAAAAAAACTATTTTTATTTTTAATTACACAGTTGCATTTCGAATTGATAAAAAATAATATTCCTTCAGAAAAAAAAACAATTTTCAAACCAAAAAGGAAAAATGATTTCATTGCAAATGTTGAATTTTCAAGCCAAAAGGATGAATTTTTAACAAAACAGTTGAATTTTAAACCAATTACTATGATATTTCGCTTTCTCATAAATGGCGCTTTTTAGTTGTAACGATTTTGGGAAAAAATTGAATTTCTTCAATTATAATTTTCTAAATTAAAAAATATCAAATAAAACGTTCTTAAAAATTGTTTCAATGTGTGTGTGTGTGTTTTTGATAAATTGTGTAACTAATTCTAATTTTTCGTTAAATCCGTGACTTTTGAGACGTTATGTTGGTGGAGGTGACGTAGCGTTTTTATACGTTTCACAGCATGATATTGTTTAAATAAAGTTATAAATATTACTTCATCACGTTCTTTGATTAAACTTCTCCTCTTGTGACGTATTTCTAGAAACTTCTTTTAATTAATATATGTACAGCCCTAACTAAATAACTGTATTTTCACTCAGCAATAGAGTCTTTGTAACAACAGATTTTTTTTCAAAATTTAACTCAAAATATGAGTAAAGATAACCATTTTGATTATGAATAAAAAAAATGTTGTGAAGTCTATTTCTTATTTCATTCTAAAATCTGTACATTTTGCATTAGAAATATTAAAAATTGATCATTTTTTCATCCAAATTGATTTATTTTGTTGAAAATTCAACAATTTTGTTAGAAACTCATCCTTTTTGGTTTAGAATTCAACTTTTTTTTCCAAATGTGCCATTTTTTACTTAAAGTTTAACAATTTGATTACATTTTTTTGGTGTTTTTTTTGTTTGAAAATTCATCATGTCTTTTCGAAAAATCAGTTTTTTGTTGTTTCGGTTGTGAGTTAACTTTTTGTCCAAAATTTAAATTTTTGGGTTGAAAATTTAACGGCTTGATAGAAAATTCATAATTTATTTTTATATATATTTATTTATTTTAATTCTTCAAACTAAAAATTTAACTGTTCCATATTTACTTTATAATTCATCTTTTCTGGTTGAAAATTCAACTATTTAATTGAAACTTCATGTTTCTTTTCAAAATCTCGTATTTTTGGTATAAAATCAACCCTCTTGGTTAGAAACGTTACGAATTGGTTGAAAATTTATTTATTTTGATGGAAAATTACTTTTCTGGTTTAAAATTTTCTGTCTTTTCGTAAAAATGTTTTTTTTTTTTAATTCAAAATGCAATTGTCTAATTGAAATTTAAAAAGTCACAGTTAAAAATTAATTTTTTGTTGAAAATTCAAGGTTTTTGTGGAAAATTCATTTATTTTTCTGCATTGAAAATCGATTTTTTAAATTGAAAATTGAACTATTCTATATTTAGTTGAGAATTTTTTTTTTAGTCAAAAATTCAACTATTTGGTTGAAAATTCATGTAGTGGGTTAAAATCTCGTCTTTTTTGTATAAAATCAATCCTCTTTGTTAGAAGTGTAACTGCTTTGTTGAAAATTTGTTTATTTCGTTAAAAATCCTATTTTTCATTTTAAATTCATCTTTTTGACGAAAAAATTCAATAATTTTTTCAATAATTGTATTTTTTTTAATGAAAAAAAATATATATCAAGTACCAAGAAACATTACTCAAAATATTCAAACGAGTTTTATGAATAAATTTATTTATAAACTTTCACCTGATTCAACTTTTCGTTGTTATAAAAAACGTTTATAAATAAATTAATTCATTTGGCATTTACATGCAGAAAAAAAATTTGTTTTGCTTAATTATTTTGATTTTGTGTGAAGAATCATTTTTTCACACAATAGAATTTTAGAGTTTGTGACATCTGTGTGTACAATAGAACTGACAAAAATTCAATACTTAATTGTGTAAAATTTTAGTATTAAAATTTCAGTTGAAATAATTAATTTTCAGCCAAGACCAGGAAGTCATAAAGACGAATTTTTCAAAAAGAAAATTGAATGTACAACACAAAAATATGCATTTTTTACAAAATAATTGAATTTTTACTAAAAAAATCCATTTTTACAATAAAATAAGTGAATTTTCAACTCAAAAAGATGAATTGCATAACAAAAATGGAATATCTACATTTTTGGTAAAAAAATAATTTTCGAAAGATAAAAAAGAATTTTCTATAAAATTTGTTGAATTTTCAACCAAAGAAAATAACTTTTAACCAAAATGATGCATCTACAATTGAAAAAAAATTATTTGTAATCAAATAATTGAATTTTTATCACAAAAGCTGAATTTTCTACCCGAAAAAATTACAGAATTTCAACAAAATAGATGAATTTCAACTAAAATATATAAATTTTAACAAAACGTGATGAAAACCCGACTACGTGATTTATAGATGGTGTCTAACACAAAAGTCGACATTTTTAATTAATTTCAATTAACAATTTTTTTATTCAATTTTAATTAACATAGTTTTTTATTACGATTCTTTAATATCTGATTATTTACATTCCTGAATACTGTTAAGTAAAAACGAGTGAAATGGAAATGGTAAAAATTAATGACGAAATAAAATAAGCAGCTGCTAATTAAAATTTATTGAAAATTAAACAAATATTTCTGTCGAACCTAAACTCGAGGCATGAATAAAACGAGGTAAAATATAGATTATTTGTGTAAATAATTCCCACTCTCGTTTACATTTCATCATTTTTCAGGAAAATTATTTGTAAATATGTTACCTTGGTGGATGTGACGTAGTCTATTTAC
>JAABKJ010004394.1:0-24424 GCA_011634705.1 Andricus grossulariae
TCCCCACACTACCGAGAAGTGCGGACCCTTCACGGTGTGTTGTTGAACATTTTCCACCTTCCCTCGTAAAAAAAAAATCATTATCATTATCATTATCATTACCATTATCATTATCATTTTCATTATCATCATCATTATGATAAATTAATGTCTCAGGCTTAAGATGGTTACAGCCCAATATGTCAAAGGCATTTTTGGTTAGGGATGGATTTTTTTTTTTTAGTAGTATGCACGGGGCTGTCCCGGTATATATTATCAGTCACGGACGCATTATTATAATGCAATCAAGTGATAGGATAAGAGCATGGGCCTTGACATATTGGGCAAAGCAAGGTCTTACGCCATCATTCACGAAATGGGTTGCAGTCAAGTGCGTGATAGGGGGACCTACAGCTTATGATGGGATCCGAATCATCAGAACCTCGCTAAAGGTACATAAAAAGATTTCAACAGTTACCGGCTCAGGGATCGAATCCCGGACCCCTAAGGTGAAGTCCAAACATCTAAACAACTGGGCTACCGAGTCTCTTCATTATCTATTTTTGTCTATATGGCACTTACTTTTTTTCATTATCATTACAAATTAATGACTCAGGCTTAGGATGGTTACAGCCAAATATGTCAAAAGCATTTTTGGTTAGGGTTGGATTTTTTATTTTATTTTTTTTTATATATTTTTTTTAGTAGTATGCACGGGGCTGCCCAGGTATATATTATCAGTCATCAGTGCATGATAGGGGTCATTATCATTATAATTATGATTATCATTATCATCATCATTATCGTTATCATTATATTATCATTATCTCGGTGCCTTTGACCTGCATCGCTGCTGTGGTAACCTGCACACCGAAGAAGGAGGATCGCAGGGAAACAACAGCTTTAGTCAAACCGACGAAGAAGTCGGAGGCACAGAGTAGAACTTAAACCGAGGCGGTTTTGATAGAAACGATTGAGGTTTCGAGTCACGCCGTGGTCCTGAAGGACCTCAAGCGTAAGGTGAAGTCGGGTGCACTTGGAGTCAAAATCAGGGCTGTCAGGATGACCAGAAGCGAAAAGGTGCTCATCCAGGTTGGTCCTGCAGCAGTTGACGGAGGAGGTTACGCGCTTGAGCTTGTCCCCCGCCCGTAGAACGAGTTCCTGGACCTCGAAACAACAACGGACGCCGATGAGGTCATGGAAGATGTCCGGTGGTCAAGCGACACGAGATGGTAAGGTGATCATCTTAAAGAAGGCCTTCAGGGGAAATCTGAAGGCCTACGTTGAATTACGTGAAGAGCTGGCGTCGAGACTCCTACGTTTGGGATTTTGAAAAGTATATGGAATTGACTAAAAATAGTTACTCGGGGGTTTTTGGCGTCGCTGACTATGAATATGTTGTCGAAAGTTCCCAATTAAAAATCGCGGACTCAACATAACGCCGGAAATTTTGAAAAGCATATAGAATTGGCTAAAAATAGTGGCTCGCCAGTTTTTGGGGTCGATAATCACGAATATGCAGTCAAAAATTCAAAATTCAAAATGGCGGACTCAATATGGCGGCGAAGATTTTGAAAAATATATGGAATTGACTAAATATAGTTAGTCGAGGGTTTTTGGGGTCGCTGATTATGAATATGCAGTCAATGATTCGAAATTCAAATTGGCAGACACAATATGGAGGCAGAGATTTCAAAGTGTCGACGGATTTAGCTAAAAGTTTCCACTTGGGGGTTGTTGGGGTCGCTGATTATGAATATGTAGTCACAAAAATCCAAATTCAAACTCTTACAAAATGTGCTGCTGAATTATTGCAAGTCCCCGTGTCTCTCACGAAATGGGGTGCTGGATTATTGTGAGTCCCCTAGCTTATCACAAAATGGGGTGTTAGATCATTGTTTATTTGTAAAAATATTAAAATTGTTCAGAGTTTCTCTATATTGACCGATCTATATTGGCCTATGTGTTTATCATGGTTGCGACTGGGAAGAAGAACACCAGTTTGGCAGAACAGCAGGGCGCCAAGGCACGGCGTAGAAGCCTTATCCCCATGTTCCTGAAGTAATGCGTAAGCGGTTCCGGGAACATGGGTTAGCAGGAAAAGGAGGTGAGTTTAGTGGGTATTACCGTTTTTTAAGTCAAGTCCCAGACTCCGTGTGTAAATGTATTCTCATCTCAAAAGAAGAAAAAAAAGATATCATTATGATTCTCATTATAACTGTCCTCATTCTTATGATTAAAATATTTCTCAAATGTGAATTTAATTTGTAAGTTAATGTGCCAACTTTTAAGTTTAATTTTTTGATAAAAATAAATGAAATATGATGCTTGGATATTACTGGGGGTACTCAAAAACCTTAGTCACGGCACTGGTAGTTTGAGACAATAATTTTGGGGCACCTGTACAAAATTATTCAGCCCCCCGTGACCTCTGTTTCTCACAACTGCTGAAGCATTACTCTAGTTAGTATATAAGAGAGTTCCAAATTTCACCTCCCAGCGTGAAGCGTGCATCTGCGTAGTTTCGTCGAAAGCGTTATTTATGTGTATATAACATGTGTACAGTAGTTATAGGTTTCCTGAGTGTATTTGCGACAAAATTGTATTCTAATTTTTCATCCACAGAAGCTTACGGTTTGCCCAACTGTTAGTTAAGTTTCTCGAAAATCAGTGAAACCTTCCTGTCTTTTCTGTAAACCCACATACATTTTTTATTGAGCCCTCGACCGCGCTTTACCGAACTGATCAGTAATTTTTATCTAACGTTTCATATATTTTACAATCATGTGCATTAAAATGTCCACTTCCAATTATAGTATTAATTACAGTACAGTTCGGAAGATGTTCGTATCAACTTGTCACACTTTCATGTTCTTGAAGGAAGTATTAGCCAATTTTATTTTACGCAACTAGAAGTAAAACTTTATCAAAGTGTCCATATGTCCTGAGTTTACCCAATTGAGTTGGGTAATATTTCTCGAACTAGAACTATTTTTTTTCGTTAACATACTATTAATAATCTAATATGTAGTCTGAGCTTGAGAAAAATACAGTATTCACTTGGGGTAATCTGGGTTTTCGGCCAAGTTGAGCTTTTGAGCTGAGGCTTTTAAAAACTGTGCTCATCCTTAATTCTACCAAATCTCTGAAACACAAGCATAAGAACTGATAAATACTGTAAGAATTTATTGTGTAGTACGTTTGAACAGTGACAGAATAGCAAACTTCTTATCTTAAACTCACAAGAAGCTTAAAGCTACTGAAGATGGAAAAGCACGAAATTACTCGAGCGGTAAAATCCGCTAAATAGGATTTACGTGTAGGCAAACAAGAGCTGAGTGCTCCGTTTACGTTTCTCCCTAGTTTTGTCGACACTCACTGCGTCCATCTTATCAACTCGATTTCCTCGTATGTGTCCAACGGTCACGTGCGTCAAAGCATGCAATCTGCTTACAAGTATAATAGGGTCAATAAAGCCTAATTTTTTACCATTTCCTACTTTCAGTAGTTTATGATGGCAAAGGGAAACTTCCTTGAGTAGTTGTTAGATCTTCACAATTTTATTCTGGATTTAAAAGATTATTTAGGGTCATACCAGTTTTTAAGGGGTTTAGAAGAATAATCACAGTAATTTTACGTCTTCAGAGAATTGGGACCTTAAGGATTCTCCTTTCAATAATCCTTATCGCCTTCAAAGCTATTGAAAGGAATATAGTCAGAGAGAAACTGAGAGTAAACTTGTCCAGAGGAAGTCCATAATATTTATATGGAATATAGACATGAACCTACAATTGATCAGTTTTCTGCATTATCCTGTGTCCATCTCTGACGTCCTGGACATTCATCCCCATGCATACGCAACTCGTTTAGCGATATTGACAAATGGTACGATCTGAACCACGCATGAATCCGAGAAACACGAAAGATTCAATTTTCACCGGTGGTCAACTTAGTTCTGGTGGCCTAGTGAGAGAATATCGGCTTTTACAGTGATATATGCTTATATTTATAAAATAATTTAATCGCGTTTTAAGGAGGAATAGTTCAACTTATATTCATGGTGTTAATGCAATTGCAAAAAAGGAAAGTGAAAATTCTGTAAAAATCAGATCAATTTGTTCGTGTAACTTTTACAGTTTTGAGGTTATGTTGTCAGTTTTTTTCCGATATCCCGATATTTTCTTTACAAAATCTTTATATTTTACAGGATCTTGGTATTTATCAATGTTTACTGACACTATATAAATATATATTTTTTTAATTTTAGGTCTTGGCTGCTTTCTCGAGATTTTAAATTATATAAATATATATAACTACACCAAAACCTCAGTTTAGCAATAGTTGCGGCGTTGCCTGCAAATAGCCTTGATACTAAATCGGTGAAATCCACACGTAAACAGTCAGGGCCGTCTGAACAGTTTCCAATATGAATGAATAATATTGCGCAATATACGCGAGTGAGTATCCGCGCTCTGCACCTTTCCGCTACGCTGCTGTTGTTTTTAAGGGATGAGTAGCAATCGTATCTCGCCCCGCGATTTGAGAAACTGTATGGGCCAGCAGTGCATGGAATTACTAAACCGCCCGATGCTAAACCACGGTACTGGTGCAGTAAAAACCTGATTTCTGATCATTTGGCAGTAGCTTCGTGGTTACTCCTTTGGAGGCCTGTAGACAGCAGGTGTCATGAGAGATGACCGTATTCGAGTGGCGGCGCCACCTATATAGGTGAAATAGATCTCAAATAATGCAGGGAAGAATATTTAAAAACATTTTTTTTACTGATAAAAATCATTTTCGCACACTTTTATGCACAAGAAAATATTCTGCCACTACCAAGAGCTAATCATTCAAGTAATAAAGACCCTGGAGGCAGAAATAATAAAAGAAACAATAATTATTTCCATTAAATGAGTAAAGAATAAATCAATAAGTATTAACAGTTCACAATTATTGTTACTATTAACAATTTTATACTAAACTAATAAATTCCGTATTTTCTGAAAATTATCATTCGTACCATGCAAGTCGTTTGAAAAATAGAGTGTTTATAATTTACTATGTATCATAATCAACAATGCTAACATTATCGACGTATAACAATCACCAATATCTCATAAACAAAACAGAAATATTGGCATTTTCTCGTCGTATAAGTTTCTCTTTACAACTAATATATATAGTTAGTAATATAACAAAGGAGGTGTTGACCTGTATGGTCAACTATGAATCTTCTTTGTGTACTGATAACTATTCAAGATGTAAATAAATTTAATAAATAAAGAAGAAGTTTATTACCTTTACATAAAAAAATGCATTTTTCAGTTTATCTGGTTTAATATACCTTATGGAAGGTATAAAAATGTAAATCATTATCAATTAACAATTATATTTTTCTTGTTGTGATTCGTGATAATTCATTCGAAATAAAACAATCCAAAAAAAAATTTTCGCTTATATTCTCATTTTAAAATATTTGTTTACATGATGAAAATCAAAAATCTGATTCGAAATGTAATTCTTTAAAATATATTATCATTCTACATTTCCTTCATCAATTTCAAGTAAATTATTAAATTTATTAAATTTATAAAAATTACCCTTTTATGTGAAAAAACTCTGAAAATGTTCGTTTTTCTTTGGAAAAAAGCATATTAAATATTTATTATCGCGTGATTGACAAAACCGTTACGATGGAATCGAATATACAAACACTTAAATAATTACAAAGCAAACAAATATTTAAAAACGCAGGCGGTGAGAAGCGAGCCCGCGGCTTCTGTGCTCAAACCGGGAGCTCTATCACGGAACTATACTCGGCCACTTGGGAGACGGCTTTTTCAAATCCATAAGCTGGCCTCAATTTTCTTTAAAGCCGTTTTTTTTCAAAACTGGCGAAATATTGGGTCCTAGGATTTTCACAACTTTACTTCGGGGCCATGACCTTTCTTTGAAAAAAGTATGAATCAAAACAAAAACCTCTACCTCTGAACTTCACCCGGTAAAAATTGATGCGACGACCATATAATAGTCCTATTGTATATGTTACGTGCCGGGGAAACAGTGGTTCAGGAATTGATTTTCGTGAAAGGATTAAGCTGCAGGTCGTCATTCGCAACCGATTCACTTGCTGTTTTTTAATAATTACTCAGCATAAAATCTCTAACAAACGTAAGAGTGCCGATTTTTGTCTTTCTTTATTTGAAAAATATTATATTAATAAGGATATCAGAAAAAATGGTAAAACCTAAATAAAATATTTTTGATGCATCGAAAATAATTCAAATAACCGTAGGACTGTCAAACATTCATTCAAAAATACTAATTGAATGTGAATAATTCGTTTTATCATTTAAATGAATATTATTGAAAAAAGTCGGAAAAACATTACAATTAATGATAATAATAATATACATTATTTATGATTACAAAACTCCACAGGGATAATAATTTGTAAAAATAGTTATTAGTTGTTATAGGGTTTATTTATTGACTTCTTCAGAATATAAAACAGAAACACATATATTGGATCATCCGCGTGACTGCATACGCCCCACACAACCATTTCCCATGGGCCCTGCCGACAGACTGACTAGCCCAACACCCCACTGTCTATAACGGAGTGGGGGATGTACACTAGATTCCTTCTTTATTTAATATTTTAACTACAGTTATGTTGGAAACAAAAACCGTAGCTGTACAATATCAAAATGTAACTATAAAGAACATCGATTATCATGAAGACAAATCAACGCCCTTAAATGACAGTAACAACATAAAAGTTGAGCGAACATGTAATGTAATATTCTTATAACTCATAATTATGGTTATAGAAAGCCATGAACTAACATCAACTACAATGAAAGATATCAAAGCTCATCAGTAATCATTTTATCACCCTTAGAAGTCTCATCATCTCTTTCTCCCTCCATAACTTTCCATGAGCAACCGACTTTTTAAGGTGGATTATGTTTCTCCTGTACTCTTTTCCCGCCGAGCCGTTTCTTACTTGGACATCACCTCCGTTAACATCCAATATCTTATGTACTGTAGGGTTGAAATTTGGTGTTATTTTATTGACCTTGATCAAGTTACTAAGGTAAACTTTTCCTCCTACTTCCAGATTCATGTCAGCACGAAACTGCCTTCGGTAAAACCGCTCTGATGGAGCTTTAACTGCCATTAGATGTGGCGTGCTGTTGTACGTCATTAAATAGTCAAAAATATCTTCATTCCAATCCCTTTTTTCCAGTTGGCTAGTCCTTAATCGTTTCAGCACGTCTCTGTTTTTCTCTCTACCTCACCATTCATTTTAGGCGAGTTTGGAATTGTATTTAATATTGAGATGCCAAATTCCAAGAAAAACTGTTTAAATATCTCACTGGTAAATTAGTTGCCATTATCACAAGTCATTGTCGCAGGAAAACCCAATCTTGAAAACATTTCCTTAAGGATTTTATTTGTTTCTATTGCTGTGATGCTTCTCATTACTTTGATCTCTTTATATCTGCTGTAGTAATCTGCAAGGATCAGCAGATAATCATTAGTAGGCAAAGGTCCTAGAAAGTCTAAAGCCACGTCCACCCACGGTTTCACTAGAAGTTGTCGCCTTTTCATGGGATTAGGTGGATTCGGCGCAGTAAGTGGTGTGCATCCTTGACAAGATTTGACCATATTTACGGCTTCTTTATCGATTTTCGGCCACTGCTCTTTAGTTCTAAGGCAATTTTTCATTGCCACTATCCCAGGGTGGCCTTCATGAGCAGCTACCAACACTTTTTGACGCAAGCTTTTAGGAATTACAATCTTACACCCCCTCAGAAGAATGTTGTCGTGGCAACATGATTCGGTGTGGAAGAGTTTGTAATTATAAACGGATTCATACCAATTGTTATTGCTTATACCATTCTTGACTTCGGAAATATCTTCGTCTGCTAAAGAAGCAGTTCTGATTCTTCTTGGTGGCACTGCAACTGGTCTAATATATTCAATAATTTGATTGATGTAATTTTCTTTGTCAAATGTTGTCGGGGACTTAGTTTCGCATAGTTTTGATAAAGGGTCTGCAACGTTAGTCTTTCCAGGACCACAGATAAATTTGTACTTCTACACCTGCAATCTTAGGACCGATCTCTTAATTCTAGCACATGGTTTCGACTTTTCTTCAAATATAAACTCTAATGGTCAATGATCACTGATAAGCTCAAACTTCTTTCCAAACAAGTAGATTTTGAAATTCTCGACGGACCACACAAGTGCCAAGGCCTCCTTCTCTGTCTGGCCATATCTCTTTTTACAATCGGTTAGACTTTTATTGCCAAATTCTATTATTCTGGGACCATTTTCATCAATCTAGGTTAACACTGCTCCTAACCCTGCCGGAGATGCGTCTACTATAACTTGAGTTCTGTCCTTTGGGTTGTAGTAACCAAGTGTGCCGATTGTGGATGAACTTTGTTTCATGTTTTGAAAGGCACTTTGGAGTTCTCTGGTCAAAAATTGTTCAATGTTAGTCGCTTTTCCCAAATTCCTTCGCAGCCGTTGCCTCAAGGGGTCAGTTATGGTAGCCAAGTTCGCAATCCATTTACCTAGGAAATTCACTAACCTCGGAAAACTTTGGATTTCTTCTACAGTCTTAGGAGGTCGGCTAGATTTTAAGACATTATCATACCTTTCCAGTGGTTTAATATCCTCCTTAGAGAGTTCATGCCCCAAGAATTCTATTCTGTTGGTCTTGTAGACGCATTGTTCTTTATTGAGGAGAACATTGTTCTCTTCCAAGACTTTCATAACCTTGTTGACTCTTTCATAATTTTCACGTTCATCAGATCCGTAAGCGATAATGTCATTGATGACATTTTCGGTGCCATTACGACCTAGTATTATTTCTTCCAAAGTTTTTTTGGATATCTCTGGAGCACATGTTATACCAAACATAAGTCTTTTCTATCGGAAAAGCCCTTTTCTGGTGCTAAAAGTCGTTATGTAACGAGATTTTGGATAAATCTCTACCTAGTGAAATACATTTTTAATGTCGAGCCGGGAAAAGTACTTTGCCTGCCGGAAGTTTGATAATAACCCGTATATTTTTGGAAATGGGTGATTTTCTCGTTTTATAGCCGTGTTAGCTCTCTCATATCTATGCAGATACGTATGTCCCTTGAACTTCGAAAACTGAGCATCAGTGTGGGTTACTTGAAGTCCGATGTGCAATACTCCCAGTTCAATAGCCTAAGTTTTCCAGGAGATTGCGTGTACCATTGCGAATAACATAAATTGTAGCTTTCTTGGTAGTGTTCTTTATTGCTATATTTTTTTCGAAAGATCCCATAAAATACAAGGGTTTTCGGCTCCCATAGGGTAAGAACAATTTGTCCGGATTCTTTATCTGATTGTAGACCGTAGCTTTATGATCTTTCAGGAACTGCCACGTTTTATCAGTGATAACATTAGATTTTTCTGTCTCAAAATTTGGTTTGATTAGGTTGCTCCCTCTTCTCAAACTCTTCCAGTTGTCTATTTACCGCTTCTAGAGCATTTGCTTCTATTATTATCTTATCCAATGTGATTGCATCTCCAGTAGTTAGTATTTTCTTCCGAAGCTCCACTGAATCACATTTTTCTGTGATTTGATCTATGAGATTTTCATTTTTGTCTAAGAATTTGCATTTTTCTGCTTGATTTCGTATTCGTATTATTAACTTTTCAAACTTTTCTCCGTCTTCTTGTTTTATGATTCTAAATACACATCTTTCATAGATTTTACTTTGTTTCGGCGAGAAATAATCATCAAATATTCCAAGCGGAACCTTGTATACATCTACCCCATCAGCCTCCTTAACATGAGCTCCAGGAGTGTTATGGTACACATCTTGCAGCGAAAGTCTGCCTGTATGCAACAAGATAGCTCTTTTTCTTGTAGGTGTGTTGAAACCTGATGCCAAGAGATATATCTCCAGACCCATTTTTCATTTCTCCCAGCAGACACCCACTAAGGTTGAATCGCCCTCGCAATCAAAATATTCTAGTGTAGATGGTAGCTTAGCCATCTTTGAAACCTAGAATAAACTATAAAATATGATTGTTTTTGCCGCGTGGCCATTTAGCATTTGCTGTAACCTTACTGTATGGCCCTTGTGTTAATACGTAAGTTATTATTTATTTTCTAAGTATTCTTGTTAATGTTGCATGACCCTTCAGTATTTCCTAACAGATTATTTACTGCATGTTCCTTGTATTAAGACAATACAACTTTTATTTATTCTATATTGTTGCATGACCTTCCAGCATTTGCTGACAGTTTATTTTCTGCATGTTCCTTGATCACGTAATATCTGTCAACAAACATGTGCACAAAAGACACCAGGGGTCACTATGGTTTTCAATTGTTATTCAGACCTCTAAATGAGAGTCCAATTGGCAAAAGTATTATATTCTATATATTAATAATGAAAATAGGGTTGACAACGACATTGAAATATTATTACTGTTGTTACTTGACCCCTACTGTAATAGCACAGTGGCAAAGTACACACATAGGCACGGCCTTTAATCCACTTTTCTTTTTTTTTTTCCCCCAATTTTATTTCTCAATTTTTTCTTGTTCACTCGCGTTTTATACTCGTCGCCAGTTGTAGGATTTATTTATAGACTTCTCCGGAATATCAATCAGAAACACGACAGACTGACTGGCACAATGCCCCATTCTCTATAACGGAGTGGGCGATGTTGTTATTGTTAGTAACAAAATACATTAATAAAAACCATTAATGTATACTCTTTTCTGAAAAAAATAGTTTTTTTTCAAGCACTTATTGCAATAGATATGCTGACATAAGTGCCAAGTTCTGGCACATTCTAAAAAATTATTCACAATTATTAAAAATAAATATGTCCATCGGCGTTACTAGCTTGGAATACTGTTATGTTACCCAGTACTACTTTTCATGTGTTGTGTCAGCAACTGGCTTGGTTTGCACACGTTTAGCCCACATAGATCCGAGAGTGTGAGTACGTCGAGTCACGACGCTTATCATATCTGTTTACATCTTCGATGAAAATATTTATACTGATAAATTACTGCGATCGTATGTAATTCGGCTGGGGCTCATTTATGTTTTTTGAACAATTTAATTAATCTTAAGAATTGGCCCATTTCTTAATGTTTCTTTTTAAAATGATATAGTTTCCGTTTTTTTTCTCGAAAATTCTTTTTGTTATTAGATTGATAAACAATACAAATTATGAGCATTTATAAATTTATTTTATTTTACTTTCATTCACATTTTCAAAGACAATTACAGCCATCTGATTTTAACTAACAATACAAAATTAAGAACCCTTACAATTTTATTTTATTTAACTTTCAGTTACATTTTCAAAGAATATGACGTCCTTCTGATTGTAACTATTATTTAAATCTCAAACAATTAAAAATATGAACTCATCCTGTGCTATATTTTTTAGAAAACATTAAAATTAGAATTATTTATGGAGTTTAAATAAGTTGAGCAAATTAAAAACATGTGTTCATTCTTAACTCATATATCTTTAAAGAAAACGGAGTCATATGCCAGTCAACGCGGAACAAATATAATCCTAACTTCCAATTGAACCGCTGGCGATCAAAAGGGGATACGCCCGAAACGCCGTCATTTTAGTTGGCCCCTTGGTCATATTGTTTTTTCAGGTCAAATTTTAATTTTTCAATAACATATCCCTATAGGAAATTTCATTGCGCATACTTTTTTTTCTCTCAAATAAATGTGATAACTTTATTAGTTTTCGTCATAATCAGGAAAATGTTACTTTTTTCTTCAATCGCAAAATACGAATTTTTTGTGCTCAACTCGCCACAAGTTCTACAATAATATGAATTTTGTAATACAAATTTTAGAGAATATGCACCCTTATATAACAAAAATAACGTTATTTATAGAATTTCAATTAATTGACACCACAAATTTATAACGATTTTTATTCTTCTCAAGGCGTAAATTGAATATTGAAAGTTTCAAACGCTTCGGGAGTCGAACGAATTTTCAGAAAATTAAAATTAACGGTCACCTGAACTTTTTTTAGGATTCAAGGAAGTTTTTAGGAAAATATCAGGCAATTATATTTGATAGTTTTAAAGCCACAATTGAGTTAAGATCTCAGCGCCGTTCCGTACGCTTGCTAGCTCGTCCTGTAATGTCAACGTCTGTATAACAGCATTTTCGTCACTGTATTCAGCGTTGTCTTCGGAAGAATTATTTTGAGTAAATTGCGAAAAACAATTTTCAAAGAATTCTTTTCCAGGGGCACTTAAATAATTAAAGAGTCTTTCCACATCTTTTATTTTAGCCGCTTTTAGTCCAATTCGAGGTGGACAACTTTTTGAAAGATCTTTTAGTTTAAGATTAGTAGTAAAGATGATGATCAATTGGAACTTTTTCGAAACATTTTTCTCGGCAGCAAGCCTCAGTAACCTTGAAAAGTCTCTCTGAGATTTCTTTTTCTTTTACACTGTCCTTTATAGTCTTAGACTTAGTAATATATTCCTTTCCCTACAATAGATCATAAGTTTTGTAAACTTTTTGATTGAAAGAAACGTCTATTTATTGAATGCCCTCCATTAATTTCGTGATAACACGATATTCAAAACTTTTCACGCTTTTAATAACAGAATTCAATGTAAAAGATTATATTAGACTATTTGAACTAATTTTAAAACACAAGATTTTTTAGAAACAGCTATTAAGAAATCAAATAAAAAATAATAATAGGATATTAAAATTATCAGAAAAGTTAATTTTTAATTTTCTCTAATACTTTTGAGTAGTACCTTATTTCGGGAACATTTTTTCTTATTCTTCAACCAATTTTCTTCACACCTATTTCTTTTCCTGCCTCGACCAATAATTTAGGTTCTTTTTATTTTAAGGAAACTTAAACTATCCTAAACAGAATATTATATGCTAACACTATTCTACAATAATGCTTCTGTGCATTATGTTCCTTAGGAGAGAATCAAAATAAACATATGCTTTTTTGTTTTGGTGTCCGGCTTGACCTTCCAATCGTCCACTGTTATACAGACGTTGATATTGCAGGATGAGCTAGCACGCGTACGGGACAGCGCTGAGATCCTCAATCAATTGTGACTTTGAAACTATAAAACATAATTGCCTGATATTTTCCAAAAAACTTCTTGAATCCTAGCAAAAGTTTAGGTGACCGTTAATTTTAATTTTCTCAAAATTCGTTTGACTCCCGAAGCGTTTGAAACTTTCAATATCTAATTTACGCAATGAGAAGAATAAAAATCGTTATAAATTTTTAGTGAGGATTAATTAAAATTCTATAAATAACGTTAGTTTCGTTATATGATGGTGCATATTTTCTAAAATTTGTATTACAAAATTCCTATTATTGTAGAACTTGTGGCGAGTTGAACACAAAAAATTCGTATTTTGCGATTGCTGAAAAAAGTAACATTTTCTTGATTATTTCGAAAACTAATAAAGTTATCACTTTTATTTATGACACTAAAAATATGCGCAATAAAATTTCCTATTGGAACATGTTACAAAAAAATTAAAATTTGACCTGAAAAAAAATATGACCCAGGGGCCAATTAAGCCGACGGCGTTTCGGGTGTATCCCCGTTTTATCGCCAGGGGTTCAATTAAAGCAATTGTAGCACTTACATAGATTATTTATGAATAAATAAGGTACCAATAACATTACAAAATATATAGTACTTTTCAAATAAGTATTAGAAGGTGAACACTTTACATACCTACCTAATTAAAAAATGGAATATTCCAAATTGATCAACTGCAACGTTAAGTGTTCTAACTGAAGCAATTCTTAATTTGAGTTTAAGAGCACTGAAAAGTAGGGCGGAGTGAAAATGCTAAATCAAACCGTTGGAGCTGTAGGGAAAAAACTTGTGGGTTGGCATTCGACAAATGTGAAAAAAAATTTAAGCAGTAAAATTTAACGATGTAAAATTCAAAATATTTTCTATTGGCCCAAAAATTATGATGAATTTGTTACATTTACAGCTTGTGCTAGTGATCAATAATAAAAAATTTGGTAATTTAAAAATAAATTTTCTGCTCAGTAACAATTTTTTTGAAAATGTGCAAAAACATGCTTTTTTCCATTGAGTCATATGCACACATTTAAAAAAAAGTTTAATGTATCGAAACTGGAATTTATTCAGCTTGAACCAAAGAAATAGTTTATCATTTTGCTTTTTTGGAAAAAAACTTTTGTCGTGATTTAGGATTTTTGGGATTTCATTTTTTTTTTGCGGTTTTGGAACGTTATATACACAATGAAGCTATTAGGTGATTGGCAATGGACCCAGATTCAGTGGGATATTTCACCATCGTGGTGGGTATTACTGTTTTTATTATCTTGGATGCTTCAGCATTTATTTTTTCCTGATCAACCATATCTCTTTTGATTTTGTTTTTTACAGTCCTATTAGATCTCTTCTTAAAATAAAAAAGTGTCCTGGGAGTGTTGACCTCTGTTGCTACTAAGCACCCTAAATCTTTTGAGTAGCTGAGCTCCGTAGTTGGATCGGGATTAAAAGGGTTTTCCGGGTTGTATATTTTCAATAGATACTCTTTATTTTCTTCTTTTGTACTTAGACGCTCCCTTAAAGATATTTCTTCCAGATGGCAATTTGATGAATTCCACAGATTTGTTCCACATTCTGCCACCACAAGAACTCCATGGCTAAGCTCAGGTCTTTTGTTTGGTATATGAGCGATTTTCCATAATCTTCGGACTCCATTGATCCCCAAAATTATCCTCATCTCTGCCCCTATATTTTTGAGAGTCAAGGTTTGTAAACTGGTGGCCGTCCCCTTTGCCACTGAATAAAAGTCGTTAGGTGGGTTTATTCCTTTAGGCCTCAAAGCGGAAGTTTCAGTCCTGAATTGACTTACGAATCCTCCGTCAATATACCAAGACGTGTATTCAGCATACCCCATTTTGTAAAAGAATGTTTTGGCATCACTAAAGTTTATAGCTATAGCCCCTAATGCTCTTCTGTATGTTTCAATGCACTTTAATGTCACTTTGTAATGGGTGCCCAAATAGCTTGTGGTTGAATCATCACTAGACCTTATTTTCTTTATGAGCATTTTCATAATATTTAGACCATATTGACCAGGGAAAGTCCCAGGGTTGTAGATCCTGCATTCATCATGCCCATTAACATTCCACCACTGACTTGGACATAACCCTCTTTGTCAATGTATGGGAGTAGCACTTTCAACCATTTCTGTGTGTTGGGATTGAATCTATTGATGTTTTCATCTCATTTCAACCTGTTGTACACATCTTTAGCTTCACCTATATGACCCTCTCCTAATTGGACTCTTTTGATACTGATAATGAAGTTTCCCGCTATTGCAATTCTCATAAAAAGTTTCCCTTGCCATGAAGTGTGTTCCAAACCCAATTTATCTCTTACTTTGTCATCAAAAAACATCAAGTGCATGAGAGCAAACAATTGTGCAGGTAGATATTCATTCCATTTGGTGGCATCTTCTGTCCCTTGAAAAGCCATAGGATTAGAACACCCTTTAAGTTTAGCACAGTTTAATTCTTTAATTATTTTTGCTTTCTTCTCCTCACCTCCAATTGAGATAGTTGTCCCGGGAAGACATTTGCCTAATGACAGGTGGAACTCTTCAATAATATACAAAAAACATCCTCAATATCATATTTGCTGAAGCGATTGCCCTTCTATCCTTCTTTCCCCGCTCTTTATGTGTTATGTAGGATGCAAACGATCTTGCTTGATCCATAACTTTTTGTCTCATTGCATCAACTCTCAGTTTTAATTTCAGGTTCAGCTCTTTACCAACCGCATTCATAATTGGTGGTTCAGTGCTGACGTGTGAACCTGCAGGACTATGTGGTTCCATAGATAGGTCTATGGGTTCACTATCGATTAAACTTTCATCAGTTATTTCGGCGTTTGATGCGGCTGTGCCTTATGCGGTTTGGCTCTGTGCTTTTGCAAGTTCTTCGTTGCAAATCGGTAGCACTCTCGACAAAGCATCAGCTGCTTTATTATCTTTCCCTTTGCAGTACTCAATCACATATACATATTCCTCGAGCTTATGTGTTCACCTGAGTAGTTTCGAGGAAGGATCTTTAACGCTAAAGAGCCAAGTCAGGGCCTGATGATCTGTTGGAATTTTGGACTTGCGTATGTACAAGTACTGTCTAAGGCGCTTTACTGCCCATACGATGGCTAAGAGCTCTTTTTCAGTAGTACTGTAATTTTCTTCAGCTTTATCAAGTACCCTGGAGATGTAACATACGGGATGTCCGTCTTGTGACAAAACTGCAAATAGGCCATTATTTGAAGCATCCGTAGTTCATGTAAACTCTTTTTTATAATCAGGATACCGCAAGAGGGAAGAGGAACATAGTTCCTTTTTTAGAATCTGGAAAGCTTTTTTACAGTCTTGCGCCCAAGTAAAGTTTACTTTGCTTTTTGTTAGTTCCTTTAGGGGTTTGGCCTTGCCGGGAAAATCTTTAATGAACTTCCGGTAATAACCGGCAAGTCCAAAAAGGATTTTACTTAGGTGGCATTACTGGGTCTCTTAAAATTCGTGACAGCTTCGAGTTTTTTGGGATTATGTTTAACTCCATCCTTAGTGATGATATTTCCCAAGTTCTTAAGTTCGGGTCTTAAGTACTCACTCGATTTAAAATATCTTTTTAAATTAAATTAGCTGATGATCCACTATCGGTTAATAATTTTCCCTCTCGTCGTAATCCGTGCAAATCTGCTCGTATTGAAAACAGTCGTCCGGATATGGCTGATACTCGATCTCGCAGGTCTGTATCTCTTGCTCCTTCTGTTGCGTTTCCTCGTAATCTTTGTTCTGCTCCGCTTCGTGCAGTTCACTCTCTGTGGTGGACGATTGAGGTTTTTGCCTGACTGAACATTTTTCTTCCGGTAATACTGGTTTTCGGTGTGACCGGGTGACTTATAAAAGTTACACAATAGTTTAATTCTATCGGCTAGTGGCATAGACTGGTTTGGGGGTTTATTGTTCGAGATACCAGTCGGCTGAGGAAAATATACTTCGTTCACCCTAATCGTTGGTTTACTATTGTGCCTATTCGCGGTCAAATTAAAATTTGATGGCGAATATATGGCCAAAAGGAGAATTTATGCAATAGTATTTTATTTTATTTTTACGACCGTTTTCAATTTTTGGAAGCTCGGACTTCTTGAAGTTCCAGGGCTTCTTTCGATCCTAGGACAGATCTCGCAAGGTCAGTGGGATCCTAGCAGGATCGCAAAATGTGAGGGCGTGGGGTTTCACAATATAATTTATCTATTGATTAACAATCACTTATGATTTTCCACTTAAACCACAATATTGGTTAATCAATAAATTACGGGGGTTTGAGCTCCGTAGAACTAAACACACGGAATAGAGTTTCAATACTTTATTTTAAAGAAACGGTCGGAGTAGAACCGAGCCTAGGCGTTACATGCAGAGCTTAAGGGCTAGTTTAAGGGTAGTGGTGGGACAAAGGCCCATCTTACATAGTTTAAAGGCGGTGAGGCAAAGGCTCGTCTCACAGAGAAGAAAAAGAGAGAACTAAAGAAGAGGAAGAAGAATCATGGTATATAAATATATCAACTTTTGTTAAATTGCCAAAGAAGATTTGGGATAAAAGAACCATTCTGAATATTGAAAACAATGATGAAAACAGCTCTTTTTCCAACCGATGATCATGTGAACCGGAAGGGGTCTTATCCACCTTTCGATGGTATATTGAATTACAATAAAATAAAATGTCCAATCAGACTCAAAGATCTTCCTAAATTTGAATCAATGAATGGCTTGAGTATCAACATCTATTCTTTAAATATTAAACAAAATGTGGAAAAAATAGTACCAGTCTATGTAAGTGGCACATTATCACGAAAGCCTACAATTCACCTTTTTGTGATAAAAAAGATGAAGAGATATAATAATGATGGTCATTATAATGATGTTGATGATAGTTGCATTAGTGTTGAAGAAGATTTAGAAGATCCAAAATATGAAAATATTGTCTATCATTTTGCATGGATCAGAAATTTATCTGGATTGCTGAGATCACAGATTACGAAAAGTGGAAACCGCACTTGGATATCTGATAGATGCCTAATGCATTTTAAACATAAATACCCTCATAAATCATATAAGGAGGGCATATCATTGAAAAACTTATTTAAAGAAGAGAAAAAATCTAAGTTCGAATTCTTTAGTACATAAGTTAATCAAGTGAGTATATATATATATATATATATATAGGCATTCAAGTGTTACAATATTTCCTTCAGATAAAAAAAAGTTATTTCAATGAAGAGAAGAAGTATTTCCTCAAATAAAAACAACATTTTTTTGATAAATTAAAGATTCATCCTTCATATAAAAACAGGTAACCTCCATTGGCCCAGATTATGATAGTCGCCATTTTGTAATAAATGATACGCTAACGAACGTCGGATAGCGGAAAACGGTAACGCTAAACTCGCAGAGCATGTGCAGTAACGTCAACACGTGACTAGTGTTTACCTGAAGCTACGAAACGCTATGAAAAATCTCCCTACTATCGGTGATCGATAAAACAGGAAATCTACTTTTATATTTATGTTGCTTTTAATTTTAATATAGAGGTCACCAAAAATTAGTGAAATACATTTTAAATATATTAACAAAGTCACCAACAATTCATCTAAATTAATTTTTTTATTTTATTATGCATTATACATTTCTCATTTTATCGATCATCGATAATTATTTCGATCTATGTATTTCCATTATTTCTTTCAGTGGAAGTTGTTATTGAAGATAGTATAGCTTTGGTTTTTATGACTGACTTTCTCAATACATGTCGTAAAATAAAATGTATTTCTGTAATTTTTCTAAATTTCTAATCCAGTCACAGATGTTCATCTTCATCATGATATGCGCCTTATATTTCAAAATTATTTCAATGCTTCAATGAAAGCTATAGTATAATGCTTCTTATTTTTGAATTGATTGATTAATTATTAGTTGGTTCATTTTGTTCACAATGTTAAATTACATCGATTGATTTTTAATCTGTTTCAATTTAATACATAAATTGATTAGTTACTTTAGGGTTATGTAATGGAATATTGGCTTTAATTTGTATAATGAAAGTTTATTCACATTTAAAATACCTCTATTTCAAACATATACTTTCTGTCAATGTCTGTGATGTTGTTAAATGATTTTCTAATAAATTATATTTTCAGAATTGAAAGTGATAATTGAATTTTGTTGAAATTTGGAAATATCAGAGATGAAATTATACACTTTTAAGCTACAGAAATTTACATAAAAAATTGTGAAATTTTGTCTAAAAAAAAGTCTAAACAAATTATTGATTCAATTTTTCGCGAAATTCTCTCTTAAATTTTTGTTGGTTCAGGATACGTATGAAGTCACCTTTCATAAGAATGGAGTGTTTCAAGTATTACGTAACATGTTTTTCTTTTATTTATATCGATGTTTCCTTCAAATTACGTCAATTTCATTCTTATTTTGATTTAAAAAATAGAAAAAAAACGTGTTACGTGGTATGTGAACGGTTCCAATGTTCAAAATCTACTTCAAAATAGTTGAGAAGATTAGATTGTTAAAAAAATGATAAGTTACTAAATTTTTTAATTAAATTGTTATTTCCAATAATCTGATCTCAACTTTAGAAGATTTTGAACATATGAAAGTTATTCAATGCTGGAAAAAAATTACCTGTAATTTCTATAGAGCTCCCAGTTTTTTTTCATCATTTTTTCAGATCTCGATAGAGAATGAAATTTCTCCTATATTAAACTTGCGTTAAAATTATTTCTTTTAAATTAGCGTTGTATCCAGACTTTTTGAATTCAGCTATACAGAGTGTTCCCAGCACCTATACAATCCCCTGTACTATGTGATAGTTCACAAAAAATAAACAGAAAAGTGCCCAATTAAAAAAAAAGTTGTGTGAAGGTTCGTCTAAGCACAAAAAGCTTAAAAGTTGCACCTTAATCAACCAATGAAGATAAAGCTTCAAAAATTACTTGTAGATACCCCAAGCATTAATATAGTGTGTGCGTACAAGTGGTCACTGAAGCTGCCTTCTTATTAAAGAAAACTGTAATTGCAAGCACTAAAAAAAAGCTTTTATCTTGTAATTCTACAAATTAATTATGAAAAAATGATAATACTTACAAAAAAAAATCACAAAAGATGCTGCTGATACAAATGATGATGATGTTATGACAATGACTTAAAGAAAAAATTTTCATTAAAAACAACGCTGAGGATAGATCACTATCCATGACATAAATACACACACAAGGAGTGTCTAAATATAATCTCGATGATTATAATGATAATTATAAAAACATTGCATCATCTATTCATCGCGACCTTTGAACAAGTGATATAGCACAAATCACTTTATAAAAGTAATCCTATGGATATAAATTTTACATATTTATTTTATTTTCATGCAATCTCGCAGTATCAAAATTGGTAAGTCATGGTTAGGAAACTGAGCTAGCGCAGGAGAGTCCACTATTTTCACTCTTTCTTAAAAATATTCAACCTGTTTTTATTATCCCTTTTTGATTCCCCAGAAATGATTCGGAATTAGAAGACAAGGAAAATTCCTTATTTCCACCCCAAGACAATTTCTGTAAATTCCTCTATTTAATGCTCGTACATGAGGCGACTCAGAGTAAGATGAGAAGAAAGATTCCTTCTCTCCACCCCGTGACAATCTCAGTGCACAAAAAAAATTCAGTAAGCTCGATCTCGAGTTCGAAGCTGGATTCTTACAAGTCTTTGGACATAGAAAATTTTCTATCTGCAAAGCCTTATAGGATTTCTTTAGAATTACGACACCAAACTCAGTTCAAGAAGAAAGACTTCAGAAACCTGCCCAGTGAAGATAAAATAAGCAAAAGGACTTAGAATGAGATGTAGAGAAAGGTTCCTCTACTCCATCCCAAGACAATTGCGCTCTTCGATCTTCTCGGCTCGTTGTCGAGCCGCTGAATGCCTTTCTTTCATTACGCGGTCCACCCTCTCAAATCCGAGCCGCGAGAACTCCCCACCCTGTCACGACTGCGTGGGTGGGAGACTATGACATGCGCCCTCGCGCTACTTCGTGGGCCCCTGCGCCTTCTCATGCCTTCTTTCTTTTTTACGGAAAGAGTTGCCTACGCTCAGGCTGTTCTTATATCCGAGGGTCGCAATATATATAACAATATATTTTTCACAAAAAACCAGAAATGCGTGGATCAGAAGACAGAAAATTATAAATCAACCTAACAAGGAAAAATTTTCTGTTGGAGTCCCTTTTTTGTTTTGACACATGAGAAAGGATATCAAAAGAAAAAAAGAACTTCCCTTGCTAGGTTGATTTCAAATGTTACAAAAAAATACACACAATACACCTCACAACAGAATGCTTTTTTAAATTTTCTTGAACCAATAAACATCTCCTGCTTTTTCTAAGCGGGTAGTAATATTTCCAATAACAATTTGGATTGCATGCTGAACATTGAATCTATTCGGTGGAGGTGGTTTTGGCTCATATTCGGTTATAGCGGACAGGCAAGCCACCTTGAGTTTATCTGACTCGAATTGGAGTATCCACTCCACCGGCACTCTCACCCTACGCGTTAACATGTAGTACCTCATCTTCGGTTTCGGTAAAAAAAAGTTTAATTTTTTTTAAAATTATTTCTTGTGTTTTTTCTGAAATTTTCAAAAATAATTTCAAATAATAAAATATTTAATTTAAAAAAAATAAATATATCAAAAACTGATTTTTGTGTTTTGAACATTTAAAACTTGAAAAAAATTTAATTTAACTACAATTTAAAAATATATATATATGTTTCTTTGCAATCTACAATAGTATCTTGAAGAAAACACGTTTTTTAATTAGCACTTACTTGATGTTTTTTTGAGTAAGTCAACTTACTAACTTGATGGTTTGGCGGTCATAGTTACACTGATCAACCAACATATCAGCCACCCTATTTATCTTCCACTTTTCGTTTAGAATTGTGTGACAATGATGAAATAATGCTGAAGAGAATAAGGTTACGTGAAGTTGCGTTTTACCTTCCAGAATTTTTTCCAATAGTTATATTGCAAAGAAAATAATATGTTAAAAAATTTATGAAAAGAAAATTTTGGTGCTTATGCCCTTTTGTACGACGGACGAAAACGGCTATGAAATCCTTAAAACAGAACTATAATCATTAAAAGATTTTTTCAAGTTAAAATCTAAATTTATTTCAAGAAGACGCCAACACCAGTGCTTAAAGTTACCTATAACAGTGTATAATGTACCTCATCTCGAAAGTGCGCATGCGCAGCTTCTTCACCAGTGACTAAAGTAAGCCATCTTCAAACTGCGCATGCGTGAAAATTGTTTCGCACACAGTCTGCTCAAATAAGGTCCTTTAGGCAGCATTTAGAAGCATGAAAAGGTCAACTTTTGAGGTGTGTGTTGCAAAAAAAAATTTGGGCAAACGTTCACATTTATGCGTTGAAATCACTCCTATATTTTTGAGTCTTCTAGTGTTTGAAGAGGTGACATTGTTTTTTGTTTATTGTTTTTACACAAAATTGTTCTAATTGATGCTGTATTACAATATTAGCGTGAGTTGTGAAAACACTTACCCTCTAGAGTATCATTATTTAGAAAATCTACCCCTAGAATGCTTCGCCATATGACATATGTATTTTAGGATTTTGGACTTTGTTGCTGCAAACATCTTGTTTTTATATTAAATTCAATTAAGAATCATCAGTGTTATTCTAAATAGCTCCTAAATTACGTGTCATCCACCCCTACAATATTATCAATAAATAAGAAATATTTATTAATATAACATTTCTGTAAGTCAAGGATTAAAATATTAGGTTTGGGCAATCAATAATAATATGACTGATTTTTTGTCAACGATGGCACTTGTTCTTATATTAATTCACCATTGTTATGTAAAGACGATATGTGTAATGGTAAGTGTATGTGTTTGCAATTTTTCAACGGAAATATGTACATGCCTAAACCTAAATATAAATTCTTTAAACAGTTCTGTTATATGTATCACCATTAAAATTGCCTGCTAAACAAAACACAACAAGTTTTTTAGGGGTAGTTTTTACATAACAAGGGTTTATTATTATAAGAACAAGTGCCATAGTTAACAAAAAATCAGTTATATGATTATTGATTGTCCAAACCAAATATTTCAATCCATTACTCACAGAAATGTTATATTAATAAATATATTTCTTATTCATTTATAATATCATAGGGGTGATGCTTCTTTCTGCAAGCAGTTCCTCTTGATAAATTTCTTCTAAGTCCTTTTCCTGCAAATCTCAGTAAGACCTAGTTTGCAAAGAAATTGTAGGAAAAAGCAGAGCTTCCCTGCATTTGTCTGCAAATGTTTCTCTCTACATGGTACTTTTTCCTGTAAATCTCCGTCACACCTAATTTACAGAGAATTTGCAGAACGAAACAGACTTTGTCTGCTTCTTTCTGCAAGCAGTTCCTCTCGATAAATTTCTTCTAAGTCCTTTTCCTGCAAATCTCAGTAAGACCTACTTTGCAGAGAAATTTTAGGAAAAAGCAGAGCTTCCCTGCATTTGTCTGCAAATGTTTCTCTCTACATGGTACTTCTTCCTGCAAATATCAGTCACACCTAATTTGCAGAGAATTTGCAGAACGAAGTAGACTTTGTCTGCTTCTTTCTGCAAGCTGTGTCTCACGATAAATTTCTTTTAAGTCCTTTTCCTGCAAATTTCGGTAAGACCTAAAGTCGGATTCAAATGTCCTGACACCTGGCTTTGAAACTTCATTACTCGGCGAGAAAAAATCGCAGAATGTTGAATCAAAGACAGAAATATTCTTTAACATTATACGTGTACAGCGATGTCAGTTTGATTTTCGTCAAAAAAATTTTCACTTTCCAGTGACACAAAATGTGTGAAAAAACAGGAGAATTGACCCTCAAATTTCACTACGTCGACTTTGAAGGCCTCCACAGGTTCAAAAATTGGTACCAGAAATTCGAAAAAATGTATTAGTATTCAGTAACATGTACTTAACACGTAGCAATTTGTTTGACTTCAATATAAAGATTATTTTAATTAGTAGAGCTAAAAATGTAAAAAATAATGATCTCGGCTCTGGATAGAGATTTCAAGTTGAACTCTAGCTTAAAAGAAGCTTCTCGATTCAGCGGTTTCATCTCAAAAGTTAAACGGTCAATAAAAATTATTAATGTCTGAATTAACAGCGTCGGAATAATTACGATCTTAATGAGTTTCAATACTGGAAAACTCGTATTGAAAAAACGTCCTTTCTCAGCATT